>KE504655.1:1581539-1594455 GCA_000441515.1 Elaeis oleifera | reverse complement strand
AGAATATATAGACAACAAGTTAAAATAAGAATATATATATATATATATATATATATATGGAGGAGCCTGTATAGCCATATGTTGGAGGTGATGTTTTTGATATTTTAGACCGATAAAAATCTAATGGTCCAAAGTATCTATCTTAGCTCGGATTGTAAAAATATTTTGACAATTATACTATCAACAGTAGCTTTGGTATCGGTGCTTAGCACATGTGGATGACTAAGAAATGCATTCTAAAGTTCATTAGATTCTGATATTATTGAAGCTGTAATTTATCTTCCAAATTAGCTAAGATCTAAGTAAAAGGATAATTTACTGGTTAATCTTTCATTTGTTTAGGTTCTATCATATCTACTATTTATAATCTTGATTCTTTTACTCTATCAAATAGCTATTCTGTCTCTGCTATAGACTTAAATAAATTAACAATAATTCATATATAATAACAAGGTAAATAAATATGCTATACAATTTAAAATTAGTTTATTATTTTGTTTATATATGTTAAAACTATTATATTAATATCATCATTTTTATTATTAGATGATTGAAGCATTGAAGATTATCATATGATTCTATTCAATTAAACTGAACTATTCTATTTACTAGTTTATGAAATTTTCTAAAGATATTTATATTTATGAAATATATTTGAAATTTATCTTTGAATGAGATTAACTATGGTGGATTTTGTTGTATTTTTAGTAATATTTATATATTTAAATTTTTGCTCTTATCATTTATTTTATGCATATTATATTACTTATTTGAGATATTTCTCATTTAAATCCTTGTTCTTTAATTTTTGATTTTATAGATCTAATACAGTATTATGATTCTTCTTGTAATAATTATGTCATTATGATGAAATCAAAATATAAGAGCTCTAATGAGAAAGTAAGTATATACTTATATGAGAATTTTTGAATGATTATTATTTAGGAATATTCATATTTCTTAATTGACTATCTTATTTCTTATATTTGTATTTAGATACTTTTATTGTGAGTATGAATGAGCATACATTTATATTAACTGAAAAAGTATTGGTGATTATTTAGATTCTTAATATAAGGTACATATGATCTCTTTTTTCGAATATCTTAGAGTTTTATGATTTGTTTCTTACTTTTAATGAAGCTTTAGATTATAGTTATTTCTTTTGTATGTAATAATAATTATTGAAATTATATTTTTTAATTAATCTATCCTTTATAAGTATGTAATTATAATTTTATTTTAAATTCTTACTTTCAATAAAATTTTATTTCTTTCTTTTGATGAATGTTGTTGTAATTATAATTTTTTATTGAATATATCTTTATGATTATATCATTATTGTTAATTTTATTATTGAATTTTTGCTTTTAACAAAGTTTTTGATTATGATTATGAGTTCTTATTTCAATTAATGCTTTTTAAAGTTACATTTCTAATTGAAACTTTTTTTATGATCATATCATTATTTTTGTTTTAATCATTTAATTTTGCTCAAATTTGATTAACATCCAAAATAGTATCCAATTTATATCAATATCTAGATAAAAGAATATGGATATGCTTAATAACTTATTTATATTCGTATCCATTATAATACATATGGATATGCTTAATATCCGATTCGTATCTATATCTATTTTGAACAAATATGAACATCAATTTATCCATATCCATTTGTAAGAACCCAGCCTTGATTTTAATTTTTTTGCATAAATTTTAAAGCAAACATCAAATACCAAAAAAATTATTATTTGGAACCTCACATGACTGGTATGTAAGGCAAGAAACGAACTCCTGATGGAGTCTGTTCTTTCTTTGCATTCCATCGAGAGGAGGACTCCTAGAGCTCATCGGATTTTAATGAAAGTCTCAAGAATCAACCAATAAAAAGCCTCCAAATCCTCCTCTTAAGCATCACCTCCACATCTCTGATTTTTTGCCAATGAAACCTATAGTTTCTCTTGATTTTTTGTGGAGTGGGCTTAGAGAACCACATCCGATTCGTCATCGGATCCCTTCCTATTGGCCTCGTTAGATCTAGATAGCTTTCTCTCCTTTTTTTCTTTTTTGATCATCCCCTCATCATTGGCACATGATTGGGGCGAGCAAGCTGTCGGTTTATTTAAACAAGGCAATCTTTATTTATTTTTGTTTCCGCTAACCCCCCCAAATACTAGCCCGGCCGTTGATGAGCCATAGCTTCGCTGCCGTAGGTGGCCAGCCCAAATCTTCCACCACCATACCTGGGAGACACGAGGAGGGTGTCCCTTATTTTGAAGAAGAGAAGAAGAGAAAGGAGAGTTTCTCTCTCTTCTCTAGTTAGTTTGTTAATTGATTAAATAAATAAATAATAAATATTATTTATTTATTTCTTTCTCTCTCTCTTAGATAGATTAGAAAAATTTTAGATGAAAAATTTCAAGGACTTATTATTTTTCTTAGATGAAACAGGAGATCCATGAGAAAAGAATCCAGGGATTTCTTGGTGGACCTTAGCAAACCCCGATAGAGGGTTCTAGACAGATAGTCCCTACATTATATATTTTATTTAATATAAATTTTAGATTTGTAAGAGAGTAATTTTGGGATAAAAGATATTGGGTAGGGTTATTGGCACTAGACCGTAAATCTAGTAAGTTCAATTTCATGAAAGTAGAGATAAGAATTTTTGAACATTGTTTACCTATTTATATAAAAATTATTTGTGCATCAGTGATTTTGATTTATATGATTTTTGATAGTTATATACTATATACTTATTTACTAAGTATATATGTGATTCTATGTGAAGTTATATATATGACATATCACCAATCTTGACTTGGATAAATTTTGGCAATTATACGTATGAGTTTATAAAGAATATAATTTGAATTATAATACCTGACGAGCTTGTAATTCAGTTAGTGACTGTCTGTGAGGTTGTGGTGTTCTGAGCTAACTATTTGATTAGTGCCTCACCATGGGCTTGAAATATAGTCATAGTAGTTCTAGGTCGAGTACTTGTGGTCCTTTGGACTAATCACTTTATGAGTGCCCTGCCATGGACTTAAAATATAGTTATAGTAGTTTAGAGTTGAGCATTTGTAGTCCTTTGAACTAACTACTTTCTGGATACCTACCATAAGCTTGAAATATGATTGTGGTAGTCCATGGGACTAGTAACTTTATTATCCTTTGCATGGATGATTGTGGTAGTCCATAGGACTAGCCTTTTTTTACCTTATCACAGATTTGAAATATGGTTATGGTAATTCAGAATCGAGCACCTTAATATGATCGGATCCGATGTATGTTGGTTGGAGATAATTATATGATGTGACTTATTGCACAGAAAGATAGATTTACTATGCATGTTTTATGAATCATGGTATCTTTTGATATGTGATTTATATGACTAACAACTGCTGATACTTTCTCATTTATTATTATTATATTGGTGTTGGTGTATGGGAATTCTTATTAGACTGTAAAGCTCACAATCCTCTTCTTCTCTTTTTTTTTAAGATACAGGATGCCTGTACTTGATTAAGATTGGGGTTCTAATTTGAAAGAATTGATTAGATGAAACATCACCAATATCAATTGGATGATCGAGTTTTATAAAATATATAAGATTTGATATTGTTAATGTGGAGTTATTTGTTATGAATTGAGATTAATAATGTTCATAGGATATTGAGATTGCAACGAATTTTATAGGTCAGTGATGAGTGCTCTTGGTTCGTTCATCTCAGGTAAGCGCCTATGGTAACAGTTGGCTTTGTGTTGTTGGGCCTTCTCTGAGACCGGCTTTTCCTTTTGGGGCCGTTAGATTAATGATGAGACTGTTTGCAGATGCTTGTTTCCAGTCCTCCCTCTCTTCTTCTCTTTCCTCTTTCTTTCCCGTTTGGCTAGGTTCCTGACCCTTATAATATCTATTTCTCATGATCCTAATGAATAGCCAGTGAAACATGTCATCGTTTCCCTACCTAAAAGCAAACCAAAAGAAAAAATAAAAAAATGAAAGGAAAGGAGGAGGAAGAAGAAATTAAAGAAGCTTCGAGTCCCTTGACAAGGACCTAAAGGAATGGAAGGCAAATAATCAATTGCATGCAACGATCATCTGTTAAAGCTTAGCCTAAGCAACAGGAACCCTCTGCTGTTGCCTTGTAGGTCATGTTCTCATGGAATTGAATCCTGTTTGTTCCTAGGATTTTCAAAACTTGCAACAGTGGTACTGTCAAAAGTGTGTTATGATCCTGAAAGAATAATGAAACTAGTAGCGGTTATTGAAGTTAAGCCTACTAGAAAAGAATTTTAGGACTTTGTTCTTGGATTTAAAATAGCAACAATGAATACAGCTATCTTTCACTAACGAAGTCCGAGAGGCAAATTACATTGTATACAGAAGAATCAATCTCTTAATACATTATCCAAATATCATGATAATAATATTTTATCTTTTCTGGAAAAAAAATGTCATGATAATAATGATCTACTGGATAACATCTTAATGGCACAAATTATGTTTACTGTGAAACAAAATAGGTAGCAAAATAACCTCTTTTAAAATTCTTTTAAGAGCCCTAACTAATAGCAAGTATTGCAATTCCTGACATAAACAGAACTGCAAGTATAATAAGCAATGGTTGAATTTGATGGAGGAAAACAGGATTTTGCTATGATGCTCTAAAGAATATTTTGAGTCTTTTTATTATTTATATATTTTTGATCGTTGGATTAAAGATGAATTATTCAAATTTTAACCAACCAAGGTGCTTCTGTATATAGCTGGTATAGTAAATATTTTAAAGGTTAGGGATACTTTAACATTGGATTGACAGAAGCTTTTATTTATTTATTTTTTCGAAAGACCTTCTCCGATCAGTGAAGGGGTGACCGCGCCGGAGGACTCGTGGGCATACGAGAGGACGGAAGAGCCACAAGTGGCAGGGGCGGCGTGGACTGAGGGCGCGGGGGTGACTGCAGGCGGACGCTGTCGACGGAGGATCCACAGGCATGCAAGGGGCAAAGAGCCTCGGATGGCGGTGGACGGCGTGGATCGAGGGTGCGGGGGTGATCGCAGACGGGCAGGGGGTGGATGACCTGAGGGTGGCCGCAAGCGGGCGGGGTCGGGCGGACGTCCCACGGGGGTGGGAGGCGAGTGGGGTGTGGATGACTTGTGGGTGGCCATGGGGCCATGGGGAGGGAGGGATGTGACTGCGGGTGGCCACGAGGAGAGGGCGCCATAGGGGCGACTGCAGGTGAGCGGGGGGGTGGGGTGGGCCGAAGACCCACAGACGGTCGCGAGGGTGACCACAAAAGGAAGGTGGGGGGGCGTGGGGGTGGGCGTACAACCCGCGGGTGGCCGTGGTGGGTGTGGTGGCGGGGATTGTGGCGCGGACAAGTGGCCGGCGCCGGATGGGGGGGTTGACTGTCGATGGAGGACTTGTGGGCACGCAGGGGGCGGACGAGCAATCGCGATGGCACAAGAAAGTGGGGGTGGGCACGGAGAAATAAAGGGAGGGGAACTGGCGAAAGAGTCGTAGAGAGGGAGGAAAAAAAAATNTTATTTTTAAAAAATAAAATATATAAAATTATAATATATAATATTTATATTATTTTTATAATAAAATATTATAAAATAGTATCATAGCAAAACACAAAAAAATAATTTTTTTCATATATTATTTGCATAGGATGTAATTAGTAAGGATTTATAATGGAAAAGTTTGCAAAGAGTATAACAATGGTTCTAGATGCCTCAAAAAAAAATACATGCTACTGTTTACAAACTACCTGAAAGTAGATATGTGTTAAGAGATAGAGTTGCCGATCTATCTAAAAAATTAATTGAAAGATATTATTTAAATATTAAAATAAAAACTAAGTTGCATACTTTAGGTTTTGTGAGAAAGCAGCATTTCTGGTTACACACAACCTAATAGGGCCAAGAATTCGTTCAGAACTTTTTAGTGTTGGGAGTTCATCGAAGAAGAGCAGAAAGCTACCAATCTAAGATAAACCGTACAAGCAAACATCAGAAGCATGCAGAAATAACAAAACACTGCATCTTCCACTTTCCAAAAAGAAAAAAAGAAAGGAAAGAAAAAATATCTCTAGAAATTAGAATGGAAAAATATTGAAGAAAACGAACATGGAAATGACTCGTCACTTGCCGACCCGCTAGCGTAGGCTGAAGAAAACTAGCTAAACCTCGTTGCACAAAATCGAAAGCGGAGTAAGATAAAAAGAGAAAAGACCAAATGAAAAGAAATATAGCAGACTTAGCACCCGGATCTGTAGCGGCCGTGATGGGCCCTAACATTTGGGCTTGCAAAGTGGAGGCCTGGCCAGCCCCGAAGAACTTTTAAATCACGAGACATTTCAGATAGCAATAGCAATCAGGTCGGACCAAATATGAATTAGGAAGGATATAGAACAGATTTAAAAATTATTAATCTGAATCCTATTTATTATTAAATGGGTCTAAAATTCAGACCTGAATCTAATCATTATATTAAGTAGATAATCTAATCCAATCTTCAACAATTTGAATCAAGTTAAATGGGTTACATTACATAGTTAAGTATTATCATTCCTAATTTTAGATAAACGTAACACAATGACAGCTTAGAATTTGATATGTCCATTATTCAAAATGCAGAAAATGTAGACTGCAAGCTGGGACTTGGCAATTTATTGTGCTGTGGCGACGCCGTGCCGCGCCTGGTCAGTCAAATGAATGGCTGGTTAAGAAGTCACACGTACAGGACTTTTCCTCGCGTTAACATCCGGATATGAAGCAAAGTAGCAAACCAGATGAAAAGAGAATGAAAGCATCACAGGTTCATACTACGAGATTTTATGGAAGGTCTTGAAAAGCCAGCCATTACATTGAGCGATAAATTTGCAGCAAACATGAAATTGCTTAAATTGCTCTCTATATATATATATATTCCTTATCATTTATAGAAATAAGAATAAGATTTTTGGGTAAACTTCATAAAAAATTTTGAAATTTATCTTCCAGTTCAACTTAAATCTGAATTTTAATTTATCATAATTTGTTTACAGTCGGATCTAAAAGGACAATGATAAATGGCACGTGCATGACACGTATCTATTCCCCTACGTGGCACTTTCTCTGCATGCAAAACTCCCTGTACGAACGGCATTTCCAATGGTGATCTCGCCGACGCCTATGTGTTGCCCGTTTGCGCCGCCGGGTCCAACAAAGACGACGCCCTCTGTGTCCCCTCTGCCGCCAACCCCACAGCTACCATCGCATTCAAGGGGACGATGGTAGGGTGAAATTCGCTCCAGTTGTGGCCTCCTTCTCCGGTTGCGGACCGCGGACCAAACGGCCTTAGCCCGAAGATCCTCAAGCCGGACCTCATTGCCTCGGGGGTGAACATCCTCGCCGCATGGACCGACGCCGTGGGGCCGAGGGGGCAGGACTCCGATGGTCGGAAGATATATGGAATTCAACATCCTCTCTGGGATCTCTATGGCATGCCCCCATGTGAGCAACACGGTGACGCTCCTCAAGTCGGCGCACCTAGGGTGGAGCCTGGCGGCGATGATGACCACGGCGACCCTCGTGGACAACTAGCAATAGTCGGTGACCAACGAGTCGACCGGCGGTGCGGCGACGCAGTTGGACTTTAGAGCCGGGCACCTGAATCTGGGCTGGGCCATGGACGCCGGCCTAGTGTACGACCTTGGGACCAATATTATGTGGCCTTGCTCTACGCAGGGCCGGCTCCGGAGCGGATTGATTTGGACGATCGGCCCAAACCCCAAGTTTTTTGCTTCTCGAATAAATGATCCCAAACTTCTTTTTTTTTTTTTGGTAAGCCAAACATATTTTTGATTCTCGAATAAATGATCCCAAATATTTTTTTGATCCCTGACCTCCTCTCTCGTTTGCTTTCGACAGAGCCTTCGAATTTCTGTGGCGATTGCGGTATCGTGACGTTAGAGAAAAACTTCAGATTTCACCTCGATTTAAAGGCTTCTAAATTTTTTCTCACAAAATCACCATAAAAAATCCCTTGATTTCTCTCTATTCATCAATGATTCTTCCTTACTTTGGATATCAAAAATCAGATCAAAATTCATCAAAAAAATTAATAAATCTTTTCAATCCTCTTCTTTCAAGTTGCTACGAATTTTTAAGTTTGAATTTTTGTCGATTTACTGTTAGAAAAATCCTTAAAACCTTAGTTGAACAAATTTTTCTATTTTTTTATTTTATTTTTTTATCTTTGTGGTGCTTTTAGACCGCCGTCGATCACGGGAGCCTGTGGTTATCATCGATGGGGACCGCCCCTTCAGTTGTGGACAGTATTGGCAAGGGTGAAGAATATCCCTTGCTTCAAAAATGAGGGAATAGAGTCCCTTGTTTTATTAAAAAAAAGAGAAAACGTTGGTCCTCTGTTTTGCTATAGAAGAAAAAAAAAAAATACAAAAAGCCAAACCAATGCAACGGACAAATAAAGATTACAACACTAAAATTGATTTGGCTCTACTGATTTTGTTTTTACAAAAATTAATTATCAAATATTGATTATAAAAAATTATAAAAAATTTTACATCATAAAATATATGTAGATTAATTTTTAATAAAATTAATATTTAAATATATTAATTTTAATAAAAAAATCTTATTTTCTTATTTAGCTTATGGTCTAAAAATTGTCAGGGCCGGCCCTGGTTCTACGCTCTGGATTACGGGCCAAACACAATCCAGGTGATCACTCATGCACCGGCGAGCTGCCCAGCGAAGCGGCTGGCGGTAGAGAACCTGAACTACCCATCGATCTCGGTGGTGTCCAACGGGATGGCGGGTGGAGCTCCGGGCAAGATGGTGGCGCGGACGGTGACGAATGTGGGGGTGAAGATGGAAGCGATGTACAAGCCAAAGGTGGAGGTGGTGGGAAAGGGGTTGACGATAAGGGTGAGGCCCGGGAAGTTGGAATTCACGGCGGGGTGAAGAACGAAGCTTCGTGGTGATGGTAACAGCGATTGGGACGGGAAACGGTGCGGATGGAGGAGTGAATTACGAGAACCTGACGTGGTCGAAGGGAACTCATGAGGTCCGGAGCCCTATCATGGTCTCATAGATCCAGCCCTTGTAATGACAGGAAGACGATCACTGGGTGGAAAGACTGTCCATTTATATGAACTCATTGCAATTTTTTCTGCACTCATTGCAGAAAACTCCATCCAAGCGTTCTGAACTTCTTCTTCCTTTGGCTCTGCAAAATAGGATTTTTTTCAGGACCAAAAGATCAATTTAGTGGGAAGAAGAATGATTTCTGACATCAAATTAGGACGGCGTATTATCTAAAAAATTTAAAATTATTCTGAAAGCGCCACATAGGATAATTGACAGAATACGTACAACACACGTATCATTTTCCGTTGATTTTTTAATAGCTAAGCAACCATGGGTCATGTTGCAAACGGACAGAAAGTTCAAAGCCAAGAGAAATTGGAATTCAAAATTTAAATTGAATTAAAGGATAAACTTCAATATTTTTATGAAGTTTATTTTATTATTATTATTTTTAATGATTATGATAATATAGAGGACAAAGTAAACAAAAGCACAAAGAGTATAGAAAAAGAAATTAGAAAAAATCAAAAGCCCCGCATGGATGCGGAAGAAAATGCCCAAGGCCTCCTTGAGCAATGACAAGACAAGCTCGGCAAGTCACGCAGGTAGAAATCAAATCCGGCAAACATGTTGCACCTTGAACGTTCCATTGATGAGTTAAGCCAACAAATGTCATTTAGATGCGGAGAATTTTGGAATAAGATCTTGTAATCCATCCAACTGTAGTTCAGGAGCCTCCTTAAAGACCAGATGGTGAGGGAGGGGCGGGCATTGGAATAGTCTATGAAAGTTAGATCCATGGTCTTAGGAAAGCAATACAATTTTAACCTACCAAATGATTGAAAATTAGCTTTTTGGCTCAACATTGGCCAAGACTTATATATGTTGGACCATTAGCTTTATGATTTTACGTTTTTTTGGTAAACTTATGACTTTGACGTTTGGGACCATTAGCTTTATGAGTTTGCCTTGGTCAAGGCTTTTATGTTGGACCATCTATGATGTTAAATAAGAAATTTTAACTTTCACAAATATCAAATTTAAATCAACTTGTCAAATTAAGGTTAGCATGGCAATCATACGCTTTTATATATCAGAGATTCTATATTTGGTTCCCAAGTAGTGTTTTCTTGACGTTCCAAATCTAATTCATTTTATGGGCAAAACATCCTTGTTTTCTCTAAAAATTAAAAGGATAATTTTATAATTCAACACAATTTTAAAATTATAATCAACCTGACGTCAATTAGTTTTCAAGTGAGGGACTAACTTTGACACTGTTGGCACTTTGATGTTGAAGCCGGTGTTCGTAGAATGAACTAAAGTAGCGTGGGAGAAAGGATATAAATGCGCCTCTGATTAATTAATCAATGTTCCGCTTCCAGTCTTGTGCATCACGAGCCACGTAGCAGTTGATATCAATGGATACTTCATAACGCCCTCAAAAGAGGCCTCTCTTTCAATTTTTTTGTGACTGTACCTCATAAAGAGGCCTCTTGTACACAGGAAATACTGGAACACTTTAGGACCACCGATGGGATCCAAAGTTGTACGATCCTACGGTCCCCAGGCAATTAGAACGCCATCACCGTCCAAGAGAAACTACCTACCCTGCGATGCCTCATCATCGTCGGGTGATATACCGATCCAACGGTCATATCACACCTTGATCCATCAAGAATGGCCTCAGCCGTCCATCAAGCGCGTCCTCGTCACTCGGGTGTCCATCAGCCGTAGATGGCGTTCACGTGGCCCAGCGTCACCGCCGTACGATGCCCCCATGCAAACCGAGAGCTTTAAACAGGAGTGCTTGTCCCTTTCCTCCCCACAAAACCCACCCAAAATGTCGACATTTTCCTGCCCGCCGAAGGCGTTAAACTTCGCTTCTCACACCAAAATCTAACGACACCGCACGGAGTCGGCCTGGTTCTTCCCGCCACGACCCAAAAAATGAGGACATCATGTCCTCATGCATGGCCCTCCCTATCTTTTTACATTCAACCCTAATTTACCATAATATCCTTACCAATATGCCAAAATACCCAGACCGGGTTCACCGCCGGTTTAGCTTCAAATGAAGTATGAAACCACGCAACATTCGTCCTGCTCGACTTAAATTGTAACCGTCTGATGGATCACGTTTAGGTCTACAAAGAATACCACAAATCCAATACGATTAAAGATTAGGATGTGAATCAATTTTGATTCCCGTTGGTCTAAGGGGAGAAGGTGATGATGGGTATTTTGGTCAGATGGACCATCAATAACTTACAATAACACGCAACTTCTTTAAAACAATACATTAGATCACTAGATGCTGAATAAATTGATATTTTAATAATCGTTACTTTCCATGTCTCATCAACATCCAGCGCCGGTCGCGGTTCAATAACTTTCTCAAGAGAGAGCTGAGAAGAGGAGCAAAGAGAGGCTGGAGATGGGAAGCTGGGACGCTGTGATCTCTGTAGTGTTGGGTGTGATCATGAGGAAGAGCATCTGCCGGTTCCAGGAGATGGGGAAGGTGGCCATGGAGTTCATGTCGGTCCTCTCGACGGCGGTCTGGTTTTCTGGTCTGGTTTTCCGGCGGCCGGTGGCAGTTCGGACCAGGTACTCCCCTGTGTCATCCATGGTTGCCAGGCATGACAGGTAGGCCAAAATCTAGTCAAAGTACCTTGATGCCCAAACTGTCATCTCCTTAGCTCATTTGTCCCCTCTGAGTTGCACCCCGTGGTCAGTCTTGGACATATCAAGTGGTGTAAGAAGGTGGGGTTGAAGGCAGGTGTGTCTCAAATTAGGCTTATAGTGTATGGATCTTGTCTTATTTTCGCTTGTGTGAAAGTAGCACGTATGTCTCGGTCGATGGTTTTCTTTTTGATGCATTTATTTAGTTTGTTCTCTGATTAAACTCTTTGTATGATGTTGTTTGAAGGCAATAATGTATAGACATGATATGTATCCATTGTTTTGGAAATTGAATGAGAACTACTTTTTTTTTTAGTTGTAGCGTTTGGGTGGGTTTTGTTTCAGGGTTGGACAAGTGTGGGAATAGTCGATCTTGAGGTGGACTTGGATCTAGGTTGTCTCGGTGTAGTATGTTTCGGTGATCGGGGAGTTTTTGGGCGAAGATTTGGTTATGGTGTGGATTTTGGTTTCGTTTTTGTGATCAGATATTGTTTCTTTAGGTACATTATTCCACCAAAGGATTGTAAGCTATGAAACGTGGATAAATTTAGGTTAAGTATGCCAGCTGCTACTACCATTTAATCATTAAGTAGGAGATTTTTTTTTTTCAGTTATTTGATTATTTACTAAGCAAGTTTGAGGAATAAAAAGGCCTGTAAGCAGTTGCAGTGATTAATATAAATTAAATGCTGTTGTTGTTCAAGAATTATTGAGTAAAACCTCTTCTCAAAATAGAAAATAGAAGACTTAAACGCTTGTCTGCTGTGAGAGTTTATACGTCTTTCTGGAGATAAATTAGTACCGCTGGTTTCGTACAAGACCACCAGATCCATGGATCGTTTCATCAGGTTCATCAGTACGATCTATATAATCCTGTGTCATTAATTCTTACATTCTACAGCAAGCAAAAAGAGAATGAAAAGCGTAAATAGCCGTGAAGGAAGTCCAATTTAATGAATAACCAATGTCATATACTAAAAAACATGACCGATTCACACCAATTACTTCACTTTATTCACAAAAGTACAGTGAATTTAATTATCTTGTACATTGATCCTTTCTTTTTGGTACACAAAGGCTACTATATAGGTGCAAGCTACTCTCTCTCTCTCTCACTCTCTCTCT
>KE504655.1:1527025-1566902 GCA_000441515.1 Elaeis oleifera | reverse complement strand
CAAATCCTAACAAAGATAATTAAAAAAGAAAAGAGGGAGGAGGAGGAGAAGAAGACCATAGGACTCTGACATCAACCCACACATAGAAAAGCAGCCATTTCTGTGGCTGGTAATATTATTTCTGCCCGTGCAAGTTTTCTATGCAACAATCATCTCACAGAAGAAAAGAAAGCTTTGAAATGCCAAATATAGAAGAATAGGAAGTGCCAAAAGAGTTCACCTTTGCCATGGTCACTATGTCAGGCACAACATCATGGCCCTCGAATCCCCAGAAGTGGCTTCCAGTGCGAGCAAATCCTGACTGTACCTCATCAGCTATAAAGAGTCCTCCAGCTTTCTTTATGCTTTTATAGACGGCAGGCAAGTAACCTGGTGCTAATTCAACTATTCCACCCACTCCCTGTCAAACGGCAATACATTTTTCTACTTATTAACAAGCTGAAATGCAGTACAAAAACTGCATTATAAATGAAAACCTATTTACTACGGAAGACTTGCCAATACTCCCTAAGAACATAATGTCATGCAGATAGGTATTATAATACCAAACAAGAGGTTATCTTATAAAAGTTTTCTGAAAAAAATGATTTGAAGAAACTTCATATTATGAACAGAATACCTGTATGGCCTCAGAAATGAAACCTGCGACCTGCCCAGAAGTTCCAAAGTCGATGATTTCTTGGACATCTCTAGCATATTTTTCTCCATCAGAACCAAAGACGCCTCTATATGGGTCTGGGTTCAGTGTATGGTGCACTCCACTCTGGCAACAGAAGATTAATCGGATAATAGACAGCTTAAAGCATCATACCAAATTAACTATGGCAGCATTTTATCCTAACAGCTAATTATTTATTCGGCATCATCTCTGCTCCATCCTTCTAAGGTTCGGTGCTGGCATGTATCATGAAAAGTTTCACCTAAATTTCAAATAGATATGTACCTGTATGACATTAAATTTCCAGTTGAATTGAGCAGTTGCACCCATTGTTCCAGCTGCATTCCCATGGTATGCATTTCTGAGTGATATAATATCATGGCACCCAGTATAGAGCCGGGCAATCATCATGGCAAGTTCGTTTGCTTCTGTACCAGAATTTGTGAAGAAAACTACCTACAAAATATAAAAGAATACTAAATAGAGTTAAGCAGAAAGTAATGAAATTATGAGAAGAGCAATGGGAGAAGATGATACATACCTTGAGATCACCAGGTAGCTTGGAAGCTAATGCCTCAGCAAAATCAGCAATGGTGTGATTTAGATAAACAATAGTAGAATGTTGAAGACGTTTTGTCTGTTCAATGATGGCTTCAATGACTTCAGGATGGCAGTGCCCACAACATACAGTAGCTATACCAGCAAAAGCATCAAGATAGCGGCGCCCATGCTCATCAAACAAGTACTGCATCTTCCCATCAACAATATTTAACTGCGGCAACACGGAAACTAGCATACTGTCAGTTGCCTGCTAAATATGACTGCCATACTAATCAATGGTATAGGGTGCAATTTATGAACATCCAGCATCGCAAGACCATGAACATGTAGGCAACAAGGATTTCATTGTAATTGCATTGCCATGGATAAGAATAAGAAACTTAAAAGTACATTAACATCAATAATTAATCCACTGCCCAGCGATGTCAGTCAATGATTTCAGAAATAACACCATTGCCAGGTTGAAAAATCAAAGACAATGTTGGTCGTCGTCTACTTGGTTCTAGATTTTCCTATTTGTTCACTGGGCTATCCTATATATTCCTTTCACCTTGTTACATTATCAGCATGATCAGACACTCGCTTATGCGCTGAAATAGTTACAACGATCTTTTGTAGAAAACACCTAATCCAGTCCTTTTATTATTGCCTTTCCTATTAAATACCCTCTATAATTGACAGACAGAAACTATTTTTTAAAAAAAATTAAGCAGCCAAATGAAATAAGGAGGTTTTAAAAAAAAAGAAAAGGAAAAGAACTGGATTTGTTCTTCTGTTACACGGCAACCAGGAGTAGCAGAGGTCAGCTAATTCTGTAATGTCATGCAATTAATACTAAAAGTAAACTAATCCACACAGTCCGTCTAAATTCTCCGTTGCACAGTTCTTCAGTATTTTGCCGTCCTGTCAGGTGGGATCGACATGGACATCAACTAATCCTAGAGAGTCATGTCTGCGTTTTAAAAAAATTGGCCCGGAAATCCAATTGCAAGCTATTGTGAACGGCTCTGATTAAACTGCTCGGATAACGTATCACTGCATGAGGCCCATGATCAAACTCATAGGATCCCATCTCTCCAAGGTGGGACAGCTGTAACCCTATGTTTGGTATGATGGATGGATTGGAGAAAAAATTGACAGAGAAGAAAGAATGGACGAGGGAGAGTATACGATAGGTCTTTCATTATTCTCTCATATATTTAATAAAATATAGAAGGATGGATGAAAATAATTTTTTTCTCTATTTGATATAGAAAAATTAAAAAAATAGATAATATTTTTATATATTTTTACGAAACTATCTTTTCAAAAAAATTATTATTATTATTTTATAACATTTGTTTATACTAAAAAGTTAAGCAACACATAAGTTATGATTTTTATAATTCATAATTAAATAAATATTTATTTAATTTAATAAATTAATTATATATGAATAAATTTATTTATATATTAATTATGTAAATAAATAATTTATTTATAATTTAATTTAAATAGTTGATTAATTTTATGCAAATAATCAACTAAAAATAGTGAATATAATTAAAATAAATTATTTAATTACTTAATTATAATAATAAAAATATATGTTGAAATTAAAATAATTAGTAATAAAATTTAATAATATAAGATAAATAAATAAATAAATAAGTTAATAAAAATAATTTTATCAATATTGAAACTCAATTTTTGTGTTTTATTCATCTTTATATTCTTTTAATTTGAAAATTTGCAAAATGATGGGTCTGAATGAATGGATAATTTTTTTTTTCATCCATCATCTCTAAAATTTTTGAACAAAATAGTGGATGAAAACTATCGATCCTTCCAATGCTATTTATCTTTTCTCTTGTAATTTCAACCAAACACAGAATAACTTCTGATTGAATTCGGATTGTATCTTTTCTGTGAAACAATAATTAATCTTCTTTCACGGTGTCGATCGTTGAATTGTATATTGTATAAACTTCAAAGCACCCTATTCTCTTTTTTCAATTTATCAGTGCGCATTTAGAAGCGGCCATTCCGTCATCCAACAGTTGACGTAGTGGAAATCATACTTTCGCGCGAAAGATTCAACCCTAACCCTGAAACATCCGTCCAACGGCCAGTTCCGAAAAATGGAAACGGAACCAAAGCTAGTGCTCCAGCCCAGAGAGAAACGAACCGACGAAAAGTCCTCCAGAGTCTTAATTAGCAAATCAATTATCACCAACAAAAACAATTAGTGAAACGATGTAGAACATTATTTCATAAAAAACACGAAAAAACACGAAAAGAAAAAAAATAATAAAGATGGAAACACACATGATCTAGGTTAAAAATTTGACAGCATATTTTCAGGGGAGAGAGAGAGAGAGAGAACAGAGAAATGGATAATTATAATGAGGGAGAGAGAGATGGGAACCAACGGGCTTGCGGTAGAAGTAGAACATGGAGGGGCTGAGGAACTCGGCGCGTTTCTTTAAGATGTCGGTGGCGGTGGGGCCTCGTAGGGCGGTGGAGTGTAGTCGAACGGGGCATTTTGGGAAGCAGGGCGTTCGCCTCCGCTCCGGCGGCGGCCAGCGAGGAGAGGCCGCTTCCATGGGCCACGGAGGCGAGCCTCCGGAGGAGAAGCCTCTGCATCGTTCTCTCGGCGGAAGGACGAGCTCTCTTTCGGAATGAGAATTTCTCCTGGAAAGGGACTCCGAAAGCTTTCGGTGGTCCTCTCTCTCCGTCTCTCTCTCTGTCGACGGACGGACGAGGAAGGCCGAGGACAACGAGTTTATAAATAGGAGCAGGAGAAGAGGGAGGTTTCTTGGAGTGGTAACCCATTGTCGTGATTAGAGCGTCACCTTTTCTTTGTCCGTAAGGGAAATGCATACTTAGGGAGGATAATGCATCAAAATTTGTGAATCTATGCCAAGAAATGCAAGCCCTAAATTTATTGTTATGCAGTAATTTCATTCCACTAGCTCTTTGGCTTTTGTAGACGCTAGAAAGGAGTAGGTCGAGTTTTATCTGGTGATGATACAATTAAACTACTGAAGCTTTCCACGTCGTTGCTTGATGTAAGAAACACATTATGCATTAAGGATTGTTCGACCACTAATAGTGGAACGCATCATTGTTAAGTAGAATGGGATGCTCGATGGCATTCCACCTGTCCAATGTAGACCAAGATGAAGGAATTTTTGTAGTCCATTAAATACAATGACTGATATGAGTGGATGTTGAACCCAACAGTCCAGGGATATAGTATACGTGTGGTTGATCTAACTGTATCTATAATGACCTGATCTAAAAGATTAGTCGAAAGATATTTAAATTTTTGATCTTGTATAAGTATCTAAAATTTTTCAGCGAATAATCAATATAAGACTAAATACACATATGTACAGATCCTCACGTACTCCTTTTATTTAAGCTCTGACGTCCTCGTCAGGCTAAGGATCTAAATCCATGCATCCATTTATAAATTCCATGATCAATCCGTGATTAATCCAATAAACTCATGTTGTAGTATCCTCTAGTCCAATAAGATATAGATTAAATTAGCTAGCTCTAATACCATTTGTAACAATCCAGGATCTCATCCAAAAGACTAGTCGGAAGATATTATTTGGATTCCTTAGTCCTGTATAAGTATCTAAAATTTGTCCAACGGATAACTGATATAAGACTAAATACACATCGCACGGATCCTCACAATATCCTTGGTTGTGTAATTGGTATCTTTAATTACAAAAAAAAACTCATTTTGGATGTTTGTTAGCTGTGTCACTAGCTAGTCCTACAATTCTGAATTGTCTCAATTCCATATGATGTGTTTTGGTCACTGTTGCAATCCTAATCACTAGAAGCATGCTGCATTAGAAACATGCCTTGTCTCCAATTATGCTTCCAATAATATTTTATCATCCACAAATGAAATCTGGAAGTCAAGTCAATTGATGCACCCAAGAATTGACGCAGACGTCTTAGTCGATCAATACCTTGATTCGATGGACCGGATTCGAAAGGATCGAAAAACTAGCTGATTACACTTAACCCTATCAATTTTGATACTGTCGTACTAGAACAGACATAACTCTCTCATCTGATATCAGAATCGCTATTATAACTCCAATTCGAAAAGCTCTTTTCATGCTCAGACCTTCAATTCAGTTAGGATTCTTCAGGACTCTCGTTGACCTATCAAACAATAGAATCTGATTTCAAAATTAGACATATCAACGAAACGTCAAACTTATAAAACATGAAAAGAGCTTTTCGAATTAGGATCATAATAGCGATTCTGACACCAGATGAGAGAGTTACGTCTGTTTTAGTATGGTAGTATCAAAATCGATAAGGTCAGGTATAATCAACTTATTTTTGATCCTTTCGGGCTCGATCTATCGAATCAAGATATTGATCGGCTAAGACATCTGCATTATCCTCCTCAAGCTGGAAAGAACTCATCCTCGAGTTAGAAGTCTCCTCGTCTTCTGACAAATCACCTATGTGGGGAATCAAGTGCTTCACGTTGAATACATCAGAGATATGGAGATAACTAGGTAGCTTCAACTGATAATCATTATCATTGATCTTTTGATTATCTCGAGAGAATCAATTTTTTGCTAGCTCAACTTGTTGTATTCTCCTATAGGATACTGATCCTTGATCAAAACAGGCCACATAAAATTGCTGACTTCAAAAGTTATCTTCTTTTGAAGCTTGTCAACAGTCTCTTTATACTGGGCATTACTAACCTCAATTTGTTTCTTGAT
This sequence comes from Elaeis oleifera, assembly GCA_000441515.1. Classification (NCBI taxonomy): domain Eukaryota; kingdom Viridiplantae; phylum Streptophyta; class Magnoliopsida; order Arecales; family Arecaceae; genus Elaeis; species Elaeis oleifera. The sequence continues at coordinate 1,560,932 of KE504655.1, read as the reverse complement.
GGACCGATGGATAACCTAGATTTCTTTGACCCAATATTTAGCCTTCACATCGGATCATCCTCTGGAAGTGATTGCAGTCAAGTCCAGAACACTACTTGGGTTTGATCTGCAGACTACCTAGAACAGACTATAGCCTATGGTCCTATTCACTAAATGGTTGAAGGCAAACTAAATTCCACTGCTTCGGTCATTCATCAGCAAGGCTCCTCAATAAGTTCCTCAGACTCTTGTTAATGGACTTTGTCTGAGTATCCATCTCAAGAGATAACCTGAGCTAAATTGCAGATATGTGTCCAACCTTTTTCATAAACTCCTCTAAAAGTGGCTCATAAACTTTGTATCTCGATCGAATGTAATGGTCTTGGGTGCTCTGTGAAAAAGCACAATCTCCTTGAAAAAGAATTGAGCAATATTGCTGGCATCCAGAGTTTTGTGACAAGCTATGAAGTGCGTCATCTTAGAGAACTGATCCATAACCACCAGCACTTAATCACATCACCTTTGGATCATAGATAGTCCTAATATAAAGTCCATGCCGACCTCTTTCCGAAGATGGTTAGAAACCAGCAAAGAAGTATACAATCTAGCATTAGTCATCGTACCCTTTGAATTTTGGTGCATCCGACAATGCTACATGTGTTGGATCATATCATGCTTCATCTTTGACCAGTAATATTTACTGTGAATCAACATGAGGGTTTTGTCTCATCCAAAGTGGCCTTCTGTATAGAGCTCCTATACGATCTTCTCTCATAAAGAACAATCAGAAATATAGAGTTGCATTCCTCAGAATAGAAAACCATCCTACACATGATAATCAACTCGATTATTAGCTTGGACCTCTTGAAAAATAATAGCAAAATCTAGATCACTGGCATAGAGACCTTTTAATGCATCAAAACCGACCACCTCCACTTAAAGAATACTTAGAAGCTTGGCTGTCCTGCTTAGCACATCCGCCACTCGATTCTGAGTGCCAGATTTATGCTTCAGAATAAAATGAAACTTCTGCAAATAATTCACCCACTCGACATATCTGCAACTCAAATTCTCCTAACCATTGATGTATTTCAAAATCTCATGGTCAGTGTAAAGGATGAACTCCTTCTAGACTAGATAGTGTCGCCACTGCTGAGGAGGACTAACCACAACATAAAATTCGACATCATAAGTAGAGTAGTTCAGCTTGGATCTTGATAATTTTTACTATAGAAAGAGATGGGCCGTCCCTCTTGGTTGGAAACTCTACCTATCCCAGTAGAAAGGTATCGAACTCCACCTCGAAGACCTTGGAGAAATCTGGAAGAGCAAAAACGTCAGCAGAACAATCTTCTTTTGATCTCCTTGAAAACAATCTGTGCTTCAGGAGTGCACTGAAAATGCCTTCCTTTCATGCAATCAGTCATCGGAGACATGAGCTAAAACTCTGGACAAACTTGCGATAGAATGATGCCAAGTTATGGAAGCTCCGCACTTCTATGATGTTGCGAGGAATCGGCCAATTCTGGATGGCCTGCACCTTGGATGGATCTGCCCACAACCCCTCAGAAGAGACAATGTAGCCGAAGAAGATTAGGCTATCTACCATAAAGCTGTACTTCTTGGTGTTACCATATAACTTCTCTCTCTTTAATATCCCAAGAACCTCCTTAAGATGCTGTAGGTGAGCTTCCCAAGTAAGGCTATAAATCAGAATATCATCGAAATAAACAATGACAATTTTATCGATGTAAAGTTGCAATGTATGGTTCATCACTCTCATGAAAGTGCTCGGTGTATTGGAAAGTCCGAATGACATCACCAGCCACTCATACAGGCCTTCCCTCATCTTGAAGGCTGTCTTCCACTCATCCCTAGGCTGAATGTACAACTAATGGTAGCCACTCTTTATGTCGATCTTGAAAATACTTTGGCTTCAGTAAGCTGATCAAGTATATCATCCAATCTCAGAATCGAAAATTGATACTTGATAGTGATCCGGTTGATTGCCCTACTATTTATGCATATGCATCATGAATCATCTTCTTTAGAACTAGTAATGCAAGCACTGCGCAGGGACTCATGCTCGGCCTAATGTATCTCTTGTCCAACAACTCCTGGACCTGCCGCTGCAACTCCTGGTATTCAACAGGACTCATGTGGTATACCAGCTTGTTGGTAGGCTCGCTCTTAGAATAAGATCGATATGGTGTTGAATATCTCTTTCTGGTAGTAGTCTTGTAGGCAAATCTTGAGAAAAATATTAGTAAATTCTTGAAGAATAGGATATACCATGGGTGGGACTTCTCGCTCAGCCGACTCATCCTTCTCCACCGCCAAGATGTACTTGATCTCCACTACCTCCTTCATGTAAGAGTGCTTCGTCAGAAGATTGATGCTGGTTTCTAGCTTTAGTTTAGATAAGTCCTCCTCCTTCATCAGCACCAAGATAATCTTCTAATTGTCCTTTCAAAATAAATAAATATTTCAACGACCATCATAAGTAATGTTGCAATCATACTGTCACGGCCTTCTCAAAAATAGATAGCAAGCATCCATGGCAATGATGTAGCACCAAATCTTATTGAAGTACTTTTGCTAGATAGAAAATGATATTAGACAGTAATTATTGACAACCATTTTACTCTCTTTTCAGAACTATGATAGCTTATAAAGCCAAGGATACTTTTTGTGCTCTATGAGTCTGACAGCTTCACCGTCACATCTGATTTGGGGGCTAGATTCTGTTATTTGACAGGTCAACGAGAGTTCAGAAGAATCCTAGATGAATTGAAAGTTTTAAATATTGTCTCACTCATTTTCTTATTTTATTTCAGATTCCTTTTACTATAAGGTTAGGACTTTTTTTCTATAAATATGATCCTTTTGGCCAACATTGTAATCAATTTATTTTCATGATATTGAATCAAAAACTCTAGAAGAGAGTTTCTTCTTCATTTTGTTGTTTTCTTGTTTTATGCGTCTTCTTCTTTTTTTCTATCAAAATGTGGTCTAGGCTACATCAGTTAGTATTAGAGTAAATTGATCCTTGAGCAGAGTTCTTCCCTGCAACCTAGATGGTGGGTGGTGCTAGTGGCCGCAAGTAGAACCAGAATGTAGTCCAGATGGTAGCAACTAAAGAAATCACGCAACCGAAGTAGGATCTGATGATAGAGTATGAAGATTTGAGAAGATAAGTGACAGAATTGACTACATGTTTTATGCAGTTGGAAACTTAGGATGCGAGATTTGAGGCAGAATAAGAAGATCGCAAATCTGATGAAAAAGTTTCAAATTTTGAGAACCCCTTCCATAGAGGTATTCCCACCCGTTGGCATGAAAGTTGAGGCAATTCAATCGAGCGACCAACCCGCTGATACAATACCATCAGAGTAGATCTACCTGAGTATTTGGATAGTCTACAAATGGAGACGTTCCTCGATTGGCTGGATCAGATTGAGCACATCTTCGAGTATAAGGAGATGCTTGACGACAAGGAGTTGAAACTTGTCATCTTGAAGTTGAGGGGACGAGCTTCTGCCTGATGGCAATAGCTAAAGAAAATCAAAAAGTATAGAGGCAAGTTGAAGATCTAGGACTAAGAAAAGATGAAGAAGCTATTGAGGGAGCAATTTTTGCTCTTCAGCCATACGCAGTTCCTGTATCAGCACCTACAAAATCTCGGACAAGGGCCTAGATCTGTGGATGAATATACGGAAGAGTTCTACCAATTGATCACCAAAAATAATATGGCGGAGAACGAGGAGCAGATAATCACAAGGTAATTGATGGACTAAGACAGCAGATCTAAGATGCCTTGAGGCTCCACTCCCTGCGAATGATCAAAAAAGCTTTCCACTGTTTGGTAGTTGCTAAGGAGCAGCAACAACGAAGGTCTGTGATCAGATCTGATCCTTCCCTACAAAGCAACCAAGCACCGAAAATCAGAGAGACATGCAATGCAACACAGCTTCTACCCCTTCTGTTCGTAGTGCTATTGATGCTAGGGCGTCAAAACCAGCCCCAACTAATTCTTCTATTCTGCAGTGCTTCAACTGTGGCAAGATTGAGCATATGCAGAGTAAGTGTAAGAAGCCTGCTGAATAGCCAATTTTTCCTATGAATACGGTCTCTTTGGTCAATATTATAATCAGTTTATTTTGTGATATTGAATCAAAAATTCTAGAAGAAAGATTTTTCTTCTTTTGCTATTTTCTTGTTCATACGTTATCGTTTCCATCAAAATATGACCCAGACTGCGTAAGAACCCAGAGGAAAATGCCAATATTTTTTTCTTTAATTGAGAAATAGAGATAATAACAATGATTGGGCCTAGGCTGGTATGGTTCAAGATCATTCTGATCTCTTCTGACGTTGACGCATTTTCTTTAAGGTATGCAGGAGAGACGACAAGCTGTTTCTAATAAATTAATGTCGCGAGTGTCGCGTGTGAATGGAAAACACAGTATTGGACAGGTTCGGTGGACTATAAAGCTCTGAGTAGTAGTTTTGTTGGGTAACCATCTTGCCTTTCCCACCTAGTCGCCCAACTTGAGTTGATGTCTCATTAGTTTGTTTGGGTTTCCCAGGGAAGTTTTTGAGAAGGAGATCAGAAAGCAAATATAAAAGAAGCTTGTTGTAGAAATGGTTCGGTTGAAGGATATGTAAAGCTGAAATGTTGGAAGTATGATTCTAAGGTGCCTTAATGAGGCCCTTAAATTGGTTTGTTCTTGGCAAGCCTAAAAAATACAACTGCAGATGGACACAGGAGAAGAATAGTCAGTACCCAAGTATTAGATGGTTGCTCAACAGTGCCGTGATTACCATTCTCTAAGATATATGATGCTTGGATTGAGTTGGTTTGTGGTGAGTCCAAAAGAATATTAAGGTGAAGGAGACAGCTAACTTGTAAGGTATCATGGTCATTCTAATCGAAGACCTAAAATGAAGTCCCATCTTCATTAAGATCGGAGAAAGAGTGAGGTATTGCGAAAGGTCCACCCATTGTCACCTACTGCCCTGCAACATTCACACTAATAAGCATAGTTTCAGCTATTAAGATAATTAGGAAAACCAAGCTCAAGTTAAACAAACCTCTAACTTGTTGAGGTAACAGCTAATAATCAAAGAGGATGTTTAAAGAGGATGTTTGGTTGGAAAAAGTGAGGATCCGAAATCGAAATCATGATTCCTATTCCAATCGTTTGGTTGGAAAAAATTTCATTTCGATTCGGATTTCAGGATGGAATGAGAATGGCTCAATTTATATAAAACTCAATCCCTATTCTTCTCTATGGATTCAAATTTTAATTCCAATTTCGATTTCGATCACGAACCAAACATTTCAGAGGATTTGATCATTCCGATTTCGATTCCAAACTATTCCGATTCCCATTCCGATTTCGATTTCGGTTACGAACCAAACACCCCCAAAATGTAATCATTTATACATCCTATTCCGCCTTATACTAGTGCAGAACTGCAAAGAGATGTTTCATGGTAACGGAGCAAACAACCAACAAAAGTTCAAAATGTGGTACACTTCATTCACACAAACATCATTGTTTCATATTTATGACAGTCAAATCCCGAAGGTTACTTTAGAACCTAGAATTTACATGCATAAACCATGTAAAAGTGTCTTTTTAAGAAAAATCGATGAATTTACTTCTCTAAGCCATAGAAGGAGCTCCCGAGTCCCAATATTACAAACTTATTTCATTCACATGGTTAGGAATTCAACCTGTAGATCTCAACATGGCATATATGAGATCATAGCCGTTTCGGGGATGAAACCACTCAACCATCAGTAAAAGTTCTTGGGCTTGTGAAGATATCAAGATAATGTACAAAGACATCCACTTCTCTTGCTTTATGAGACAGATGCGCAGACCGTCCACGCCTCTCCAATCTGGATAAAGAGCTTTTGAACCGACTCATTCCCCTCCAACCACCGGGACCCAAAACCTTTTTTCTGGTTCAGTGGAGAGCACAGTTATCTTTATTGATACAATTTTAGCAACTCTTTGTCCTCTCCCCAGACCTACTCCTGCTCGGAAGTTTATTGATTGCCTTCTTTTCCTAAAGAAGAACCTCTCAGGTCTCATGTCTTAGTCCTGGTCCCATTTGGTTCCACTAGGATCTGTAAAAAAATTCAGAAGAATGCATCCTCAGTAGTTGGATCCACATCATAGTTGTAGTTGTTTCTCTTTGTGGAACTGCCCATCATATGACTCAGTTGACCTTGTTTTGGCTAGCTAAGAGAACGTAGCCACCGACGGGACAGTAAAACAATCTAAAAGTCCTGTGTAACTTTGATGCTTCATGTTGCTAGCCTTCTTGAAGGAGGAGAGCTTAGAGCTTTAACAAATGAAAGCAAGCAAGTGGCAAAAGTAATATTGATACCCTAATATATCTCCTTTTGCTTTCTGAGAGTTCATTCTTTGTAGGTTCTCAAGCTTAAGAACTAATCACTTTTAAGTCTTGCCTTTCCAAAGAAACTGAGAATTCGTCTATACCTGTACTGCTATATGTTATGCCTCATGATCTCTTCTCTTCCTCTTACAAGTCCCAAAAATTGTGATACCTCATGTCAAGCCGGCAACAAGATCACAGTCATGATAGAAAAGCATCAGCTTCTGTTTACCCACCAAAATTGTCTGCATCTTATCTGATAACAACATGGACAAATGATGACGGAGTTGATCAGGTGACCATTTGTTGTGGCACCAACTCACAATGATGGAGACCGAAGGAAGAAAGCAGTGCAGGAGCTTCAATGGAAAAGACAAGATGGGACCCATCTTATGTTATTGTTTGCTAAATCAGATGCACCAACCAATATTCAATCCTTCTGGTTCTCGCTGTCTGTAGGACACATCCAAATAAGAGAGATTCATTGAACATAGCTAAAAATTGGAAACCAGACGAATGCTTGAGCTAAAAAGGGCTAGATTCAATGAACGAGTTTAATGCTAGAAACTCAAGAAATGCTGCAAATTAAGAGCCCAATATGTAATGCTTTTGTTTTCAATTTTTGTGTTCCAAAACCAAGATGGAAAATGAATAGACTGACCCTTCCGTTTTTAAATTATTTGTAAAATTTGCAGAGCTTTTGGAAGCAAAGGGTTATTGCCTTTAGAAAAGAATGAAAATAGAACAACAGAAGTTTTGTGCATATCCTATCTTCCACATAAATCTCCATAAGATACTCCACTAATTTGTGGAGAAACAAAAACACATACACAACAGCGAAACCAATCAGGCCCTAGAATATTAAACCACAATGTGAAAGTTAACACCACCAGTTAATCCAACCAAAAAGCTAGAGCACCCATGCCATTGCCATGTGTTGCCATGTCTGAGTGGTGGTAGATAAATATGCTTGTGCCCTTGACACATAAAACACAATCCACCAACTGTTTAAACTCTAATGCAGTAATTAAACAATGAGACAATGATAGAGAAAAGACAAAAATGACAACACACCCAAGATCACAAAGCTTTCTCCAAGAAGTGTTAGTGATCGGTCTATAATTAATAAACCACCTTATCTTGTTGAGTGTGATGACACTAAGCTTGTTTAGCTTATGCTGTGATGCCAAATAAAGATATGTAGGTAAGGGCTAATGCTTAGATTCCTTGTCCCCCACATAAGAAAATATGATGGCATTGGAGACCTAACCCCCTCTTCCCCACTCTTTTGAATTAGCTTCCACCATTCAACATGGTATATGGGTGAACGTTTCCATCATATATCATTCACAAGAGTGCTATTTGGTGGCATCATTGCTGTGTCTGATGCCAATAAGATTGCAATTAGTGGGCTTGTGTTTCTTCATGTTTGATGGCATTTCCCTATGAGGTGCGCCTCATTTTCCAGCTGTTGATTGCTTTCACCTTCTGAGTACCCCATAATGGTGACCCCAAACCAAAATTGCATGTCTTGCAGTGAGACTAACTTATGTTCATCTGTTCCTCAGTGCTGCATAAGCTGGATTACTATGTTTTGATGAACATGCATTTCCGCACATCAGCAAATGGCAGATGAGTAGCTGTACATCAGATGCACACTCGCTCACTAGATGCCTTCTTAACCAACTCATTCTAATCCCTTGCATGCCTTACTGATCATTGATGGTGCATCTAATTATAGAAAGCATAAGGCAATCTGGTGGTATCATACTAATTAAGTTACATTTATGAAAGCAACCCCACCACCCTAGTTAAGCCTCATCAAACATATACCATCGGTCAGCTCCATAAATCCTCTTTCTCTATTTGTTCTATCAATGATTATAAACTCAAAAGTACGAAGGACGTTACACTCATTCTACATTAGCTTCTCTTAATTTGCTACATCCTAGTTTTGGTGGCTTTTATGATTTGCTACATCCTCGCTGACTTTGCATCCTGGTAGCTGTTATCAGCACTTTGGATGCTGCCCTCATAATTACCCTTGGGTACATAGTTTCTCTTAAATCTTCTCTCGTGCTGTCATTTCCAACTAAATTTCCAGACCATCTTATTTCACCAAGTAATGAACATTCAAACAAAAGCAATGTCTAATAGTGATATTTTCTCATTATTGGCTGGAGGATAGTGGCGAAACAGATATTAAGTACAGCTCGGATATATGTTATCAGGTACCTTTTTCCAGCCTCCTGCCAGAAAATGTCTTAGAGCCAAACAGACTAATAGTTTCCCATTTGAACTTACAAAGACATCTTTGATATGAAATTTACCTTTCCAAAACTCAAAGTTAAATTTTATGTGAAATAATGCCCTATCTAATCACAAATTCCAACATCTCAATGAACACAATGGCTTTTGGCTCATTATTTTTGCAACTAGAAGAACGGAAAATTAGCATCAAATAAGTTACTTATTACATTGAAACAATAATCTTGACACATGACAACACCCTTTCAACTCAACACACCAATTCTACTGAAGAATGAACTCAATTAAAACTTTAAGTAGAGGAATCAGAGCTATTTTACTTTTCTACACAATCCTTAAAAGGGTATAGCAATGTATCAGAGTGGAAAAATCCCATTAGTAAAGAATGGAAATGAGTAAAGAATCAGGATTACAATCATAACCATATGTACAATCAAATCAAGCAAATGTGGAATGCTGCCAATGTTACAAAGAGTGAACTGTAAAGAAAACTGGACCCAGATTACACAGGCTATCCCTAACAAGCTTTACAGTCTGGGTTCAGTAAAATTTCAGTTCCATCAGGACAGTAATCAACCTTTTGCGAGTCCAAATAAATAAATTTTACTGTTCCAAACATCATAGAGAGCATAATCAGCTGTTTCATTTAAAAATTTCTCAACCATAGAAACAATTAACCGATTGACTAAGTACCAACTCGAGCACTAAACAGTGTGATTTTTGGTGTGACAAGATCTAGTCTTGTCTGATATATGACAAAGTTGCACCAAATACCCATCGAGACACCATCATTCAGCAGTTAAAAACTGAAATAATGAAGTCACTATTTTTTTAACAAAGATGAGGTAACAGGGTTTTAGATCAGAAGATTAGATTATCTAACATCAAGCACCACACAAAATAGGACATTATGATAAAAGTTAGAGAACAAAAGATACATCAATATATAAACAGAAGAAAAGTAATTAAAAATCATATTGAGAATACCAAAAGAAAAAGGAACTAGATCTACTAGTATTGTCTGAAAGTCAAATTGAGACGTCCAGGCCGCAGTTTTGTCTCCTCAATGAGCCTCTTTGGTGCTGTGTTTGGATGAATACATGAAACTCCATGATATATAAGCCTGGAAATGCCACCAAACATCAAGACATCTCCAGATTCAAGCACTACTTTTTCAGCATTATCTGCATCTCTTTCTACCCCATATAAGAATTCAGCAGAGTCGCCCAAAGAAAAGAATAACAGGCAACCCTTTATGAAGGCTCTTTTTACTCTCATCTCTGTCCTGCATGGAAGAAAAATTGCATCGAATGAATGAAATTGGAAAAACCAATTTCCACAAATGCATAGAAGGTTTCATGTCAGTGACAAAAAAGAATCTAAACCGCTAGTAACATGCAGGTGCAGTAATACTTTATATGAGAAGAATTATGATTGTCATATAAAATTAATTATAAGGATAGAGCAAGTAAAACTAAGTTTCAGAATTGTAACAGCTGCATATCAAGAAATAGGTACAGAATATTCAATAACTTGAAAAGGCTAATAGAAGCTCCAGATAAATATATTCTAAAAAACAGGTTCATCAATAAATGTCAAGGATAAAACAATGCAGAGAGATGAAATCTGCCGTGGTGGTGCTTAAGTGAATTTGTTAAATTGTAATGCAGGAGAAGTGATGCACAGACTTGTAAAGATAATTCCAAGTAAGACCCATACATTAAAATAAACTAAAGAAAATGATTTGGCAACTAAATACATAAATATATACATACACACACATATATACATACTCAGTAGACATCAAATGGCCCCTCAACTTCACCTATTATGATAGGTTAGCTCAGCATTTATGGAATATAATTCCTGTTCATGTCCTCCGAAATGTTGAAAAGGAAAGAAAACATCATCAAGAAAATTTATTCACAAACATTTAAAAAATAAGAGGTTTGATTATACCTGATGGAGACCAAGTTTTCCACTGTTGTTATAGAAGTTGACAATGCAGATGTCTGGTGACATATTTGGAACTTCATCCTCAATATTAACATCTTTATAATCTTGTCTCAGAAAATCATGAGAAGCTCGAATTGCTCTATCAACTAATTTTCTGAAGAATTCTGGAATTTCAGGTGCTTTGGCACCATCTATTTGGCGATTATCTTCATATAACCTTGACTCCGGATCCCAGTTCTTGCCCAAGCACATCATGTACAAGCGTAACTTTGCACCATCTTTATAACCTGGTCTATAGAACCCTCCGGAATTAATTCCAAGATCTCGGCATTTTTCAACAATTTTAACCTGGCAGGCAAAAAACATAATATGAGAGAAATCCAAATGCACAAACACAATCTGGCACATACACAGGAAATAGCTGCTAATACTTTACGGAGGATCACTAAAGAGACATCACATGGAATGTGCACTTTCAGTAGTACTTGCAATACCATGTAAAGCATGACTTCATGACTCATTACAGAGTAAAATGAAATAACTATTTGGACATAAATAAGACTCAATCAATTTCTTCATTTGACATGAAACTTGCTAATTGTCCTCCAAGATGATTGATCAACTGAAATTTAGAAAAAATATTGATCCTAGAAAATAGAGAAATATCTTTGATTAAACGATTTAAGGATAATGATATTTATGGGTAGTAAATGCAAACCTGATCACGGTGGCTGATATAATTCTTCAGTAGAATCATCCCAGATCTCAAATATGCATGCTGAGGACGATTCTGGGAGCGTTCAATTTCGTTCTTTTTTCTCGATTAAGTTCAAGTAAAGATTTCTTTGATGTTACTGGCCCTACTGTTTCATTCCTGCAGATATCAAAAGGATGACCATCAGCATCACTTTCAGGATTTCTCATCCTGCCTGTCATCCTGTTTGGAGAAGTTCGACACTGTTGAGGTGTCACTCTATTGCTACTCTGACCAGAATTAGAAGACAAGATCACACGTTGTCCAAATAACTAGAAGATTTGCTTGCAGAACTATAAATTCAAATAGAAATAAAATTCACAATTTTCATTATTTATGACTGGTTAAGGGTACAAAGAAATTAGAAAAGGAATGCCATAAAACTCCATGAAATAGGTCAAGTGTTGAATTAGGTATCAAAGGAGATCTTACTTTAGCTATGATAAGTTTTAATATGGTAATAAAGTTCAGAGAGGGCAAAGAAAAAAAAATAAAGTTAGAATGACAATAACGAATACTAGGAAAAATTCAAGGGCATTATCAATTTTTGTATCTTTAACTGTAGTTGTAATTTGTTACAAATCAAAAAGATGTGCAGTAGTCCTCTGATTACATCTCATGCCAAGCATATCTTGTGTTTTTCTAAAATTCATAATTTTAGATCTGGCAGCGACTGAGTTCATAGGATGCCTGAATACTAGAATTTTATAATGAAAGAAAAGTTTGAAGTTTCCTAACTTGGATCGATCAAAATTCTCAAATCGGAAAAAGAGTATCGACCCCATAAAGTAAAGATCATGTAGTTCAATGAACAAAGGCAAAAAATTTGTTCTAAAGCAGGTGGCTTTCTATCCAAATCTATTTTCAGCCACAACTATTACATGAATATACCAAAACAAATATATGATTCATCAAATCCTTGAAACCTATCATGCTCTTCCAATTCATGGTGGCAGATCTAGCCTCCTTAGCAGTCTATCCACTATTGAATCGATGGATAATGTTATTTTCATGTGATACAGACTTTTCATAACAATGACTCCTAAAGCTTTATGTCTCACCTAAACTAAAATTATCAAATTAGAGATAATTGCAATTTCTACAAACCCCAATAGGTGAACCCAATATTCCTGGAGGCAAATACTAAGAACGAAACTATTGCTGTTTAGCGTGAGCCCTTGATCCATCATTCTCTTAATTGAGCAGTTAATTTCATAGTACATAACACCGTGCTACTCTTGAATCTTGAGACAGCCAGTAGGCAAAATCTAATAATCCTTACAAAGTATAGAAATCTCATATCCGCTATTAATACCACCAAAGAAATTCTATATCATTAGGCTCAGTCTAGTACTCTTATGCATCTGCAGAAAAGCAAAATATTTGATGAACTGAAAACACAAAAATCATAAATTCCAAGAAAATGTTCATTTCCAAGGGCAAAAATTAGCTGGCATAGGCAGCTGTGTCTCCACTTACAAAATAAATGGAACTCAAACAGAAAGTAGACAAAATTTCAAGCATCAAAGTAGCATGAACAATAGTGTGTAATATATAGTACGTTTTATTAGTTCAAGTTCCTCTTTGTGATTAATTTCCCCAAATTTTTATCTTTATTTACAGCACAAAGACTAGGAGAATATCAAAACATATGTTGCATTAAGATAATTCTGTTTCAATGGAAAGAAAGGAGGTGTTGATCTGGCGTTCGAATTCGTCGCTAAGGTGCATTCCTCAAAGCAATAACAGTCTAAGCAACTCTTAATATACACAGTTTGGCAAGTATATAGGACTACAACAGAGGGATAAATAAACATTGCTCAACAACTCAGATTTTGACTCTAAACCCCAGATTCCTCGATGGTCAAAAAAAATAAAGCATGAATGGTTCCCATTTAAAGTTCAAAACTCGCAAGGAAATCTCGAAGCATCATTGTTTATGAATTAAAGATCCTAATTCCAGGATCCGACAACCGATTCTTTTATTTATTTATTTATTAAAAAAACGCACACACGTGTGACAAAAAATTATGGAAATATATGCAATATGAAAACTAAAATATAAGTGAAACGGCTCACCGGTCCACCGCCGCGAGGAGAGCGTCGGCTTCTCAAATTACTCTCCGGGGTTGTGATACCACCCACCGTTTTCTTCTGAGAAGAGGAAGGATGGTAGGAGAAGGTACGACAATTTGGGCGGCGGAGGAGGGTTTGGGAAAGGGAGAGGCGCGGAGGAGTGGAAGCATATGAGAGAGGAGTTTCTCAAGGGGCTTCGATTGGGAAAGAAGTGGAGCAGTTTGGCTTCTCCGGGAGGGGACGAGACGGCCGATTCTCGAGGCAAATATTTAGCGGTCGGGCATTACCGCCGCCACCGCCCACCGGGAGCCCTTCTTGTACCTTTGCTGTGGTGCACATGAGCTGCTTGGCTCATATGCAGGGTTGACCCGACTGGCTAAAATTGAGCTTATGGTTCACATAATTTTTGAATCGAGCTCGTATAGTAAATATTAGATGCAAAAGCTCATATATATATATATATATATATATATATAATTTTATTTATAATATATATTATTAATTTAATATTTTATTTTATTTTATTTATATTTTTTGGACTGTGATTAAGATTTTAGGTTCGAATTTGGTTTCAAATATAGTTTGATTGTTTTTGATTTGAACTTAATTAATTTTAAATATTATTTTTTTGATCAAATTAAATTTAAATTTAAATATTAAGATCCGTTCAATTTCAAATCAAATTTCAAACCTAAATATTTTGATACACGTTGAAGTCAAATATCTAACTATTCTACTCAGCACAGTCAGTTCAACTCAATGGCACCCATACAGTCACGTTGGTTGCGTAATAGTCGAAGGCCTGCCTCAGAGATCGGAGCTCAGAGTTAGATTTCTCTGCACACTGGATGCTGGTGGTTGGCTGCAATTTCAACGCTTAGTACTCCCAAGCAATGTGGCAGATAACACTGCAACATACATTAAACCACTGGATAAATTGAAGCTGCAAAACATTACGAGACACATTGAGGAGTTCCTAGCATTAGCAAGGAAACCGGCCCGTTATTTCCCTGATAAAAATATGAGATGCACGGGAATTGAGTGATTGCACTCTATGCTTCAAACACGCAGCAATCGACCATGCACCGGATAGAATGATCTCGCCCAATTGATCACATGAAATGTAAATGAAAACAAGAATATGTTTTTCATCTTCCAGATTATTGATTGTTTAAACCTTTGCATTAGAGGAAACAACACCAATAAGGTTCCTCGATCTACTTGAACCACTGGATAGGAGATACAATTACACAAAAACCTGATTAGCATATACAATATATAAATAATCTTTCGATATTTTGGAAAATGTAAATTAGTGTTTGAATAATTTTTTTTCAAAATTTGGTACATAATATTGGATGGTGAATTGAAAGATTTCTCACTCGAGGTGAATTTTCTTAAACTCGTGTCATACATTGAATCACAAGAAATGCAGGAGAATGTGACCATATAGAAACCTCGTACAATCATTTGAATGCATGAACCAAAAAAACGAGCAGCGTGAATCACTTCCGCATTCCGCAGTGCAGAACGAACTTAAGATTGTTCCAAGTGAGCAAATTGATCACCGTATGAATCATTTCATCATTGAGACCACGATCAAGATCATGGCTCCTCAACACATGCCTATAATGGCTGTGCCTGTAGCAGGCGTGCCTTGGTGAAGTTGGCGTCAAGAAGAAAGAGGCTGCCAATATAACTATTAATGATGAAGTTGATACGATGTGCTTGCATATGTGTATGAATAATATGAGTGCAACATGCAATAGCCACTTGTATGGGGCATTTCAATGTTGTGCTTGTCTACTTGTATTCTAATGGGCATTCATGGCTCATTTTAAGTAGAAGAAGTCTTTTTTTTTTTTCCATTTAACATGATAGCCTGCCAGTTTGACGCATGGCTAGGAAGAGGAATTGAACATTGTAGCCGATCAAACCAATAATTCCGCCCTGGGGGCGATGGCTGCCTGCCATGCTTGGAACGAAGCCAAAGAGCTTGCGGGCATTGAACGCCGCACTGAGGACATTGAGTTGCACCCGGGAGACGCCAAGACGTTTCTCTAGTTGGCACTTGGGAGCAGTAGGCCAAGAAATTGAATTGGTGATCCTGATGGATTCGAGCCAAATGATGCATAACGAACTTTACAATGAGTGTAAGCTTGATGAGTTTTCCATTGTTTCTCCTCCCTACTGCAGCCTGTAGGAAATATTGGCATGTTAAGGTGTTGGAAGGAATGTTCTGCTTGCCAACTATCTTGAGCTATATAAGGTGATGAGAGAGTTGCATGATATATTGGTGTAACTAGCCTGTAGAGGGTCTTGATTTCATGAAAGCAAACTTCTTGGTCCAAATCGATGAATGGATGTAACATGGTGGTTCCACGGAAATATCATTAAATCTGAAGTAGTTCAAATAGGTCGATCAGATTCAGATGTGGCGTGGGCCTCGATCTTTGTGTTTCCCTAGTCTGGTTGGGCCTGGACCGGACTTGAAGGGTTCTATGTGGTGAACCATAAATAATTTGAATGGTATTTGGGTCCAGATTAAGACCCAGCCTGATCCAACTACTATCAAATTTGGCAGGTAAGAAGAGTTCGTAGTGCGAGGAAAGGAGGAGAGGCCATAGATTGCCTGATGACTCGAACCCACAACTTTATGTTGGTTTTAGCATCAACAATGGAGCCCAAACTTGATGGAAACTGCTTGCTCCCAAGTTGGAAGGAAGAAGAAAAAATGATGGAAACTACATGTTGATAACCTCATAGAAGAAGATAATATTTGGTCCAGCTAACTATGAGTATATGGCGAGGGGTCAATGTTTGTTAGGTCTGTAGGTTGACGCGGTTCAGTTAGCAAGTTCTCCTGTCAATTGCATCATGATGCAAAAGACTGGTCGTGATGTTTAATTGATGAGTTCTTGTGAAGATGGAATTCATGTGAGCTATTGGATGTGATTCATGGTCCCATGGTGTTCCCACCAAGTTGTGGACCCGTATACTGCCATTGGTTTCTTTTTTTTTTAAGTTTTTATTTTAATACAAACGGACAATCACACAATTTTAATGTGTGCACAGCTCACAAAACTAGTATACACTAGATCCTACAGAGCCGATAGGTACAAATCACTCTGTCTCCAAATCTAATCTCTAGAATGCTCTGCTATATAAGCTGCAATCTAGTCCGTCATACTATTTGCCTCTCAAAAAATATGTCGGATCTGCATCTCAATTGAAAGACAGAGAGCAATCCAGATGTCACAGAGAAGCGGATGAGCCTCCAGCTGCTTGATGTTGTTTTGGATTCATCAATGACAATGACCGAATCTCTCTTTATAAAAATCCTCTTTAGCTGCAGCACCTCTCTAGCAAAGGTAATGCCCACTCACACTGTAGGGAGCTCAACATCCTGGACAGAAAGTTCAAAGAGATAAAAATCCCCTATCGCCACTAATTTAGCATCAAGGTCCTGGATAACAAAGCCTGCACCATCTCTGCCATCCTGACACTACCATCAAAGTTCCTATTGATAAACTCTGAGGGTAGGGGCTCCCAGAATATAAAGATAATCCACTGAATTATTGTAGGGCAGCATGAGAGTCCCAAGGATCGAGAATATCAAGAGATAAGCCAGCAGTATCGAATTAACTGCACTCTACAGTCTAATAAATAGCTCTCTCCAGCATCCGAGAGATAGGCACCATCTTATCTCCAACGATTAAACTGTTTTTGGACAGCCATGGGTTACTTTAGTACATAGAACCTAAATCGGTTTTAGTCGATGCCAAAATCAACTTTACGTTTCTCCTGTCGTATATCTTGGTAGATGTACCCTGTGGTGTATGTTCGAGATGCTCCTGAACTGGACAAAACCTTTGGACCTGATTATATGGATAAGGGTCGTCATAGCCACTCTGGCCCATTGCACAATTAACATTAAGCAATTTTTACAATATAGCATGATGCTATTAAATTATACATTTTGACACTTACTTGAAGGAGATGGGTAGCTCAGTTATAAGTGAGAGAGACTTTTTGAATACCTCTCCATGCTATCTCCCTTCCACGGCTCTAATCAATTCCACTTAAAATGAATATTTAATAGGGTGCAGCGGCATTGCAGAGCACTGCACAAAGCTCTATAGTCACCACGAAAAGGACAGTCCATGAGCATCCACTGTATCTATCATATAGGGCGCACATTATTTGATGGTCATTCATTTTCTGATGGCAATCATCAAAAATTATATGGCAGTCTATAGTGTAGCTTGCGCATCATAAAGGTTCTTGGCTGATTAAACTCAACAGATTCTTGATGTGGGCAAATGCTGGCAGAAGTGCACCCACCACGCACTCTCCTTTGATGGAAGAATGAGGAGACAAGTAACAGTAAGTTTATAGTTCCACACAGCGTTCATGAGAGTGACTCCTTAGATACCGTACAAATTCAAGATGAATGCGTGGCCACTTGGCGAGCATAAAATCTACTCTCTATCCGGTGCAAGTGTAATATTATATTATTCACTTTTGTTTCTTCTGTTGCCTTGTCACTAGCTCTTGCACTAAAGCCAAAACTTGTAGTACTTCCATGCGCCCAATGCATGCTTGTACCCAACCGAGCTTCTTGTCTTTGGTGTTCATCACCTTTTCACCTTACATCATTTATTCACATATTTTACACCCAGGAGATATTTTCCCATCCCCATCCCTTCCCCGCCACGAGATGGCAGCTTATCCTCCACTTTATACTTTAATTAGTTTGTTTCTGTTGTCACGGTTGCATGTGAATGTACTCTTCAGGGTCCTCAACTCATGTGACCTTTGGTAGGATATCACGAGAATCCTAGAGAGTAGTCCATAACGGGTGCAGTATATCCATGCCCGTCCAATATGTGGCCTTCTTGGTGCCATGCATGCGATTGGCTTGCATGCATGGTGGGGCCTGTCTCCTGAGGCCGAGTGCCAGAAAGCATGCAGTGCGTAGCCCTCCCTTGCATTGACTAGTTGACTGCAATGGGATTATATATATAATTTGGTATCCTTCAGGAGAGAAAAAAGAATTGCTGGGCGCAGGCTCAGAATTTGAAAGTTTAAACTCATGACCTCTAATAACCTATGTTCGTACTGATGTAACTTTTTTGGCAATACCTAGAGTTTTTGTCCTGAACCTCCTCCAAGATAAGTGTTAGGGGACAGATGCTAACCAATTGAGTTAACAATTGTTGCACTAATATGATGTTAACTAATTAGTGGAGTATGAAGTTTAAGTTGCTAAGTTATGTGTCAGTAATGTACATTAGGTTTAAACTATTGATGTATATATCCTTCACCAGTTACCTTGGAACAATTCTTACTAATTGACATTCTAACTAATAAGTTCTTGCAGTACTGTTACAGATCCGATTAGTATTGTTTTGCAGTTCCATTTGTCATTTTTATTTATATAATAGAAAAGCTGAAGCACCGAAATTGTTCTATTCTTGGTCATTGGAACTAATCCCACTCCATTCTAATTTTATTCGTTTCTTTTATTGCTATGTACAAAAGATAGCGTTAGTACATACATGCTAGATAAATGCCAAATGGTGATGAGATCAAATTGACCACTTAGGTAATCTTGATGAGGTTTGGCCTTATATTCCCTGTGCATGTGTACTATATATTGGAAAAGTGGGATTCATTGAATGTGACTTTTCCCAGCTTGAAGTAATCAACCCCAATTAGGTACTCAGGCTACAAAGAAATTGCTACCACGAGGAAGTGAATTGTTTGTATCTTTGTACCTGTTTCATTAAATGTCACATGTAGTCTTTGAAATATTATGGTAGCTAGCTAGGGCATAATGTTAGCACGAACAACGATAGTTAATATTAGCAGGCCCCTGGAGGTGTTTATCATGTGATCATTTCCAATGGCATGCCTGCCATTGTGCATTCGAGAGGCATTGATGGCTTTGAACCCTCGGTCAATTGACCATCCTTTCCCTTATTCACGTAGTCCAACAGATACGTACATTCACAAATATAAAGGATATGTAACCTTTGTTACTCTCGTATAAAAGTTGAGTTAAAAGATATATTTTCAATATCATCGAGGTGACAGGAGAAAGAGAAAATTATTAAATTTAAATATAAAATATATATATATTTTCGTATGATGGATAATTTATACAAATCTAGTATGAACGTATACAAAATATCAAAATGCAAAATATCACAAAAAAAGTTGGAATAGCCCTCATATCCGTCCAGAGCATCTTTTTAGAGTGCTCAGCACCAAAGAGACTACCCAATTTGTTGTATTGTTCGTCTTCCAGTAGACATGCTTAATGATTGAGGAAGTACAATTATAAAGAAATTTTGAAATACTCTGAAGTAATGAGTGAGCAACTGTAGATTTAGTCTGCTCTTGAATCGGAGCCATCATTGTGGTTGAATCATCCTCGATAACAAAGTTTTCCATATCCAGGCTCCACACCATATGAGCAATGACCGTCCAGGCCGCTCACAGTTCGATAATTGGGATGATAAGGTCAAAAAGATGTGTGCCATCTATAGTGATCAATCTCGAATCCGACCTCTGAATCACGAACACCGTCATTTTGGAACATTGAAATATAGATTTGAAAAATATGATACTATAAGTCCAAGAAAATCTTCTCCATGTCAAAATCCATTCAAAGCCCAAACCAATAGTCTCATAATTGTGTATCCCTCTGTTCTTTCCAAGTGTTTTAACCTCCTCTTCCCCGATGTATATTGCATATACATTTTGCTTTTATTTTTTTAAGAGACTAATCGGCATGTATAACATTGTAAAAAGGAAGAGTTAGGGATATTGAAAATCTTGCAGTATAACACATAATTTTTGTTTTGCGATGATCGTGTTATGTAATTAAGTAGGCATTGTAAATGTTATTGAATAAACAAAGAGACACACAAGTGGAATTCGTGAAAAGTTTTTTAAGTGTTCTGAATAGAGTATACAAAGAGTCATGAGGATTTTTCCCAAAGTTAATTTAGAGTCTATGTACACCTACCGGAGATTCATCCCTTGTAAGTAAATGGAATCTTAAGCACCCCCAAAATCAGTCCCATCGAAATTTTATTTGTTTAAAATTATTTAAATTTTATATACTTTTCTTATTGTGTATGATCCTAGATGTGCAATCTATATAGGAAGCTAGCTACACCTTGGAGAGTGATTATACTTCCAAGCATGAAGAATATTCCAAAGAGTTTCACAAAACAAAGCTCACCATAGTATTGGTTATATATAAATACAAACACCAAATATTAGATAGTGGATGTTAATTTTGCATTATTATGAGACAAGATAAACCTAATTTTCCAAAGAAAAGCATATGTCACAGGAAAAAGAAGTTGAGGTAAATTTTATTTGCACAAAAATAAGGCAAAAGGTCAGCTTTTACATGGGCATGGGGAGTTATTTGTGCCATCCCATAAAAGAACAGTAATTATGAACAGGGAGGAGTCACGGGAGGTTGTCAAGTACATGCAGCCACACTGGGCATTGCCTGGCAAGCATGGTGGTGGCGCTATCACAGCTCGTCTTTCTTTCTTCTCCATTATATAAGGGGGAAAAAGAAATAATGCAGTAAGGACACAGAAACGCGTACAACTCAGCAACGCATTCCGGCATCATGCCGATAGTTGGGAGAAGGGTAGGATACTATTTTTCCAATTATATAGGGTTGTGGGAATGCTGCTGCCGCAAAAATGGGTCTATGTGTTGATGATGCTATCTGTGATGCCAGTGTTCCATAGGGGTTTTCCTACACCACCTTTCTTTCCTAATTATATACTCTATCATTTCCACACATGTGAAGGTGACAGTCAAATCAGGCTAAGAATCTTCTTAGACTCCCATTTCCTAGCAACTAACCTTTCTCATTGACTAAATCCTCCTTAATTACATGCTTAGATACATGCACACAGAGATAGATAGATAAATAGATGGATAGATAGATAGATAGAGAGAGAGAGCAGGAGTGGTGTTATATAATGCATTATCTAAGAAGCCTCGGAGAGGTTACTCTTAAAACCTTTAGTGATTTACCCTACCACTAAATATATCCATTGTCACTGAATCCTCCTAGTTGTGCATCACACCTTTCAAGTGTAATGAGCAAACACCTAATCCATGACAATTACAGTGATAGAGAGCCACAATGCAAAGCTTTTGAATCACCCTTGAATCAAGCATATGGAACGTAAATGTCAGCATATATAATTTGAAACTAGAAGACTGTGATTTTCAAGTTTATTCATGTGGTTCTTTTGTTTTCTTTCTTCTTTTGGAGAAGTTTTGTTTTGTTTTTTTTCGTAAAAGGATTACTCATCTTTTAGTTGGTTCAGACTACTGTTCGTCTTTTACTGCCTCGACCAATTGGCATACACAGCTAAAACATTTATTGATTGCAGTTATGTCTAATGGGGTTGAGGCAAATCTGCAATATTTCAGAACATATCTCTTCATGCAACTGAATGCATCTATTCACAAGAGAGAAGAACGAGATTTGGCGAGACATAGTGCCAATTTTTGGTAGATGTGATCAGACTGATATGTTCACCACGTGAGGCATCTTTTGGCCTATCCACTTATTATGCGTCTTTTTTGGAACTAAATATTAGATGCCTGTGATAGAAACCCAATAACTTGGAGTGCAAATTACCATTTAAAGAAACAAGATTTAAATAAATGTAAAACTAATATGAAAGTACATTAGGTATGTGACAATAAACTAAAATTTTATGACAACGCACAAAATGATACTGTCCTTCTGATGATAAGCTCAAGGTCACCATCAATGCCAAAAGGACATGCATCATTTAATAATTTCTTTACTCAAGTCACATGGTTCAAAGGCATTGTCACAAACCGAATGAATATCTTTTACCAAAATAAATAAATAAATATCTAGAAAAATGGATATAAGTTATATTGTTATTTTCAAGTAGGGATGCAAATTAGCAAGCTAAGCTGAGCTAAGTACCAAAACTGATTAGGCTTGGTTGTTCAAGCTCGGTGGCTGGAACTCAAGCCGAGCTCAAGGGAATATATTTAATCTTAATTTGCCTAAGCTTCGAGCCAAATATTTTCACTATATGTAAATGGATGAAGCATTCAGACTCATGAGCTTGTTTATGAGCCAAACTTTAAAAGTTGGTCCAATCTTAACTCACTTTTCAATTGAGTTGTCCGAGTCAAGTTGGTGCCGAGCTGCTCATGAGCAGCTCTGATCATTTGCTATCCTAAATTTAGAATTAATTTCATCATTTAAGGTGGTCCTAATAGGAATGGTTAAGAAACATCCAAGTTACAGAGACTGAATTGGGAAGTACCTATTTTGATGCCAAAGAACTGTGTTCAATAAATACACTTATTAATTAGTAGTAAAAGTATATGCTTATCTTAGTTTTTTTTTAATTTTTTGAGAATATCAATGGGAAATAAAATTAAAAATTAGAGATAAATCTTTAACTGTACTTCAACTTAAAAGCAGTTCTCCAAATGAGATTTATGTAAAAGTACATATCCGTTCCAAACATAAGTTAAAAATAACTATCTATTTCGATTGAAATTATCCTTATATCTTTTAAAATACTATAATATTATATTATTATAGTACATTATTCCTTTACAATAAAGGAGTATTATATTATATTAATATAGTATTCTTATAATTAATAAGATAGTGTTACATTATATTAATATAATATTCTTTATAATAATACAATGTTGTTTTATTGTATTATATTAGTATATTATTCTTTTACAATAAGATAGTATTATATTGTCATAGTGTTCTATTTTTTATTGTAGTATTATTTACAACAATACAGTGTTGCTTTATAATAGTATAGTATAATTTTATAATAGTATAGTATTACTTATAATAGTGAAGTATTGCTTTATAACTGCAAGGGTAATTGAGTTATTTGTATAGTTATTTTAAATTATATTTTAAATGAGAGAAATTTTTTTTTTGAAACTTAAGTGGATAGTTATTTTAAGTT
Source organism: Elaeis oleifera (assembly GCA_000441515.1). Taxonomy (NCBI): domain Eukaryota; kingdom Viridiplantae; phylum Streptophyta; class Magnoliopsida; order Arecales; family Arecaceae; genus Elaeis; species Elaeis oleifera. The sequence goes on along the minus strand of KE504655.1, from coordinate 1,537,448 downwards.
TAAACTCAATTAGATATTTTTCATTAATTTTTCAAATAAAATTATGATTTAACTAGACCAAATACTTAGGAATATTTTTCACTGGTATGAATTTGGACCCTTCTCCATTGAGAACTGTCGCAACAACTTTGCTACACCTTAATTTGTTTTGCTGCACAGCTTGATCTGAATGCTATATATACCACACCATTTTCACTTCGGCGCGCATCTAAAGTCTATCACGCAATTAAGTATGAGATCACTTTCTACTCCTTTTAGAATGCAAATCAAGTACTTTACAAACGGTTCTAACCATGTTTGAAATCGATAACCCTGCGATCAAGATTGATCGACTGCTCGGCTATTAAGCTAAAGCACTTACTTCCCAAAATTAATATCCAAACTTGGCCGATGAAATCATTAATGGCTCCTATCATTGTGGATCAAACACAGATGACGTCCAAGAGAAATTTGAGGCTTCCCATTTTCATGAAAGGAAGACCTTGGGGAGCTATGAAATGCAGGCCAGCGCACCAAGGCAGGGCAGCAGACAAAGGCCTGGGCAGAGTTGCGTGCATGGCGAGATTGTTGGGTTGTGATGATTAGGGTAAGAGAGAGAGAGAGGTGCTCACATGTGAGTGGGTTTGTACGTGGTTTGTCCATGTGGCACACATGTGAGTGGGTTGGTACGTGGTTTGTCCATGTGGCATGCGGACGATGCCGGAGTTATGAGGGTAAGCGTGGGATTTGGATAGACGCGGGCGCAGAAAAAGCTCAGCCCGGCACCCAACCACAAACCCATTTCGAGAAGGAATGCAGCACCTCACGAGCCGTCAGTAATGGAAGGGCGCCTCCAAAAGGTCACGAGAGCTTTGCAGAGGCCTTATTCCAATCTTGTGACCGTTAAGACAAGAGCTATATATTCTAGCGTCCAATGAGATGGCGCTAGCTTGCGGTTTACGTACTTTTGTAGGGCCCCACTGATATGCTTCTGTGCATATCGTTTTGGATGCTGATTAAAAATTCATTTTATCGATTGCTTAAACCCAAACTGAAAGGAGAAAAGGGGAGGTCAGGTACTGCATGGGACTGCATGGAAGCCCATGCAGTGCCTGAGATTGACTGAGGACCATCAAAAGCATATGTACATAATTGACCTGATAAAAGCAAAGGATTTAAGATCAAGAAAGATTGATAGATTTCTTTTTGTGGATATGCTAATAGTTTTTGATGACAATCCATGTTTGTTTGTGATGGCGCTGACCACTAAAATGGATGATATTTGCGTGCACCATCCAACCCCAGGAAAATAATAAATGAAGTAGGGCCGGAGTTGTTTAACTAATATTTAGTTAGAATGGGTTACAATATTATTCTATTCTGTTTTATTTTATTTGAGAAGAGGTATATATATTTGACCATCCAATATAATGATGCATTGGTCATAATCCAAATTGAAAAATAGTTTAATGTGAATGCTGTGTTGTATAGACGTAATTTGGCTTCAACCAGAGACGAGAAAAAGCATTGAAGGGAATATGACCTTGCAAGAGGCTGTGGCCATGCAAGGTTCAATGCTTAAACTTTAGACGTCATATGATTTTTAATTCTTTAACTCTTCAAAAAGTCAGAAATAATGATAACCTTACCCCTTTCTACCCCAAAGACATATTTTGGTAATGCATGGAGTAGCTAGCATTGTGGAAGATGACAATGAAAAGGCTATCCATGATGAAAGTCAAAAAGAAAAAAACTTGATGCCTCCAAGAATGATATTTACACGGTGTAACTTAGAATGAAAGAGAAATTTATACCTAATCCAAATTAAATTAAGGGCACAATTTTTTGACATATACTGCCATGGAGGAATTTTAGACATGAGACAATTATTGTGTGACATGACTTTGTGAAATATTACTACGGAGTACGTGTTCAGTGTTAATGATTATTTATTTACTAATGGCAGGCAAGTTTTTGATGATCTCTCGACTGACAAGATGTTTCTGTCCAAATATTTATCAATAGAAGACTTTCTGAAGACTTTCGGAAAAGGATCAAAGCAAACTACCGTTCACAATCTTCGCCGGATATTGGGGATACACCAATCCACTGGGTACTTCTGTGAATTGATATTCTTAAAAGCACCTTAAATAGCATCCTAAGTGGCTCTCTCAGTTTTCCCAAGACATGCTCGTGCCTTTGACGATTTACTTCTAGTAGTAGGATGAACGAGGAGACCTGCTCTTCCTTACCATAGCCTTTAGCAGAGGCAGCCAAATAGCCTCCCCTAGCCTCATAAAGGTGGACATAGTAAACCAAATCAGAGAGAGAGATATATATTATGGTCAATTTAACCTCATTGAAGAAATATCGCAATGATCTTTACCTCCCAAAAAAAATCGCTATGATTAATGAACCTTACCATCATGCCTTCACCAAAAAATTTTGAAGATTAACTTATATTTATAGTGTTTCACCAAAAGAAATATATAGATATTTATAATGAACCTTATTAGAGTCATGCAATTATAGTTGCCATAAATCTTTGAGAACTAGTTTGGTTCACAAGAAGAGGAGGGGGACAGTATTATCAATGAAAAATAAAAAAATACCTCATATTTATTTGGAGATTTTAAAGAGATTGAAAATTAAAATAAACTTTTTTCAAACATATCCTCAAGTTTTTGATAAAAATAGGTGAGATTTTTCTCCTTTATTAAGAGCATAATATTTTACACAATCTTATTAAAAAATAGATATTCAACAAACATAAATCATTTTTAAAATAGTGCCGCCTTCTAATAGTTATCAAGTATACAAAAATCATTTTTTCAAACATTATACATCTGGACATTAACTTTTAAAAATAATCTAATAAAATAAGTCCTTTCTGCGGATCAAATGACTCCTAAAATATTGTACTCTCCTACTATTTACACCTTCATGCACCAGATTGATGTAGGTTTCCTTCAAGAAACTAATCGCAAGATTTATATAATCCAGGTCTTCAATGCCAGTCTACAGCCCACCTCAGGATTTGTGCATGGCATCTGGAGCCCATTGGCATGTGCAAGGCACGTGAGGCATGGATCTCAAGATGGCTGTCGACTGTATCTGGACCCAAACCACAGTCATCAATTGGAAGTCATGTTCTCAAATGCAGACTGCTTAATCACATCAATGTCAATGTTAGCACATACAACAAGCATGTAAAAAAGAATACCAAGCGATGGCATTGTTCCTTGAGAGAGAAACTTTATGGCGTCCATGAAAATATATATTGCTTCCAATCTCACCAAGGTGGAAACTGATTGGGTGGGGGTTGCGCATGACAGGCACGTGTGGATTGAGGAGGCATTGGAGAGCAATTGGACAAGGAGGTGACGGCGAAATCCCCCCGTGAGGAGTATTTGGAAGCATTCACAACTCAAACACTCCAAACCCACATCCTCCTGCCCTCTCCCCATTCCCCACACGCAAACAACCATCCCTTGACGCCTTCGCTGCTTTCGATGGCACCCGATCACGAGCAGATTCTCTCTCTAACTATCCTCGTTTTATACCCACTCTCTCCATCCCTTCTTATCCCCTTGCACGCATGTAACACAAACCTCACCTAAGTCTTTCATGAACTAATGTGGTGGGATATTATTATGAGAACAATAATTGCCTCTGTTGGGTGGGCTATTAAGCTCTGGAGGTTTTTATATGTAAGGGATCAGTAAAGTGGTGTCAATTGGAATTGGGTGGTGATGGGGACCCTTGTGAGGGAGATTGTTTGCTGGGGGTGAATCCAAGTGGTGGCCAGCGGCGTTCAAATGAGGTACTGATGACTTTCTTGACCGGAGGTACCGTGCCTAGGTGGCTTTCTTTTTCATGCTCTCCTTGTTGTTTTGCCGAGCAAGAGAATGTCTGGGGGCATTTGAAAGTGGATGGGTTGGCTTATGCTTTTGGACTCTAGCATCAAGTTGTTGCAAATCCTATGTTGCTCAAAGTGATGAGTGTGGAGGGAAGGGATTGAAAATGTAAATCATCATTTTAAAGAAAGGATTCTGTGTCTCCTAAGGTAAATTAACAAAAAAAAAAAATAGACAACAGAATTTAACATTGTGATCATGATTTAAATCCATTAGAACACCTTTTTTTTTCCCTGTTTATGCCGACTATAGCAGAAATATCTAGTTTTCTTTCTTAAAAAAGTTAAATTAATTACATTTGGTGCTAATCGGCATTTTTAAGACATGGTGGAACAACACCACCCAATCTCCTATTAACCAAAGAATAAGTCACCTAATATAGTTTCCTTGGCAAAGTAAGGAATATGGGTTATTGTCTAGAGCTTTTTTTTTTGGTAAAGCTGAAGGTTATTTGGGTAATTCATTGGCACTTATAATCTGCTATTTATTTGAGGAAACTGAGGCTGCTCATGTCGGTGACAATCAGGAGATCATATAGATTTGAGGTTCCTTCCTCTCTTTAAGCAGTACCCCAGCCCCCGGAGAGCTTCAGAGGGAGACAAAGAGAGAGCCATGGTCTCTAGGGAGCACAAGAGGGCTTCTCTGCATGACAAGCTGCAGCTCCTTCGTTCGATTACGAACTCTCATGCAGTAATTTGCTTAAATTCCTAAGCTTCTTAACTTCCATTGCTGTGGGCTCATTCTCCTATCATCCTAGTATTGCTTAACCGAAGTTATATGTGTATTCTAAATTTGTTTATGTTATTATTCAAAAAAAAAGCTTGGAAAATTTTCCAAAGTTTCTTTGTCAGGTTTGCATTTGTATCAGCATCTGATCCTTCAGCTGTTGGCTTGCCCTCTATTAATCCATCACTCTTTCGGAAATTTTCAGTTTGACCTCATATTCCCATGAATATATACCTATCTTGAAACATGATTTTATTACATTTTTCTCCTATATTTATATTTTCATCAGCTTATACGGACCTTAATTACTGTTATTCATCTACATAATTTCATAATGAGAGTTCCATTTGCTAAATTAATACTAATTTGTATTCTCTATCACAGCATCCTTTATGTCATTCTGATTCACATCATCTTGATCAAAAAAAAAAAAAAACCCACACTATATGATGGTTAGTGGCCCCATTTCGAAGCTCATTAGATTTCCGTCCAAAAGTATTGATGATATCTATCCAAGCAGCAGACTTTAAGATAGAAAGTTTAAACTAAAATTCGGAAGACACTCTTGTCCTAGTCAGCAGTTTATAACAAGCATTCCAACAGGCAATGATATCTTTATATTATGTACTTGCGTACAATCATCTTGCTCCACCTAAAAATTCAAGTGAAAAGAAATCCTTTTCATCTACTTCTTTTAAAGTACCATATGCAACTTCTTTCTCAAAAAAGGGTGCCATATGCGACTTTCCCTTGCAACAGTATTAGAAACTATATATCAACAGAACCCACGGCTTTTACTTGAAGGGCATAGAATGAATTAGTTTTCTCTTTTCTTTCTGGCAGCTAAGTAAACATCAATCATTATAGATGCATCAAAATACATCGAGGAGCTGAAGCAGAAAGTTGAAAGATTGAATGAAGAGATTGCATGTGCAAGGAATGCTGTTGAAGAAACCCTATGCCTATGGTAAGTCTTAATGCTGTTTTTTTCATTTCATTGTTCTAAAGCTCCTTATGGACCTAAACTATGTATGCAGTGGCTTCTCACATATTTTTAATCGCTTCCATCTATATCTTGACAGGTCACAGTTGAACCCTAAAAAGGGTTCCTCATCAACGTGTTCTCAGAGAAGAGATGCCCAGGATTGCTTGTCTCTATTCTGGAGGCCTTTGAGGAGTTGGGTCTCAGTGTCCTGGAAGCTAGGGCTTCTTGCACTGACACGTTCCGTCTGGAGGCAGTTGGTGGAGAAGTAAGAAGAGAAAGCATGACCCTTATAATTCCATTAGAATACAGCTTTTCAGCACAGTATGCAAATAAACTAGCTGGACGACACTGAAAGAGGCTTTTCCTAATAATCATCAATTTGAACTAAGGGTATAGAAACATAAATAAATATGTGCATCAACTGAAGTACGCCTTTCAATACATGCACACATGTTGGTATATACTTCATACATGTTCTTTTCGTACTGAAATATTTCATACATGTTATATATTAGAATATTTGCGGTAGTATTTTTATAGCAAGAAATAGAATTCCAATTATTTGAGTTTAGCTTTGTGAAGATCCCTTTGATTCTTGATCATTAGGAGCCAAGTCCCGAACAACCAGTCCTTCTGGATCCTTAATATAGCCTTCATTCATCTTATGCGACCTTAAACATCATCACCATTCGAACATATATACGCATGGTTATATGCATTATCTATGTCTCTCATAGTTACTCATGCAAGTTTTTGTGCATGAATCCAAGCATAATTTTTGGTTTTCCTCTTCATCATCCCCTTCTTTAGCCCTCTTATTTTTCATGCTTGGTGAACATATATCCAGCCACATTAGTGGGCGGTCACATTTCACAACTACATGCATAACATGCATGTATCCGTGCGTACAAATTGGTATTTCTCAGGTCAAGCAAGCTATATGCATTGTCGTATGTACACATATCCAAGAGTATCCGATCTTACGTTGATGAAGGTACAAGCATACTTAAAGTGTTGCACAGGGCATGTACATCACATGCACATAAGCACAAACATTCATGAAACAGAGACATGTATGGCATGTGAATCATAGGGTGAACGTTATCGAAGAGCAACAAAACGTACCATGGGCCTGCACTAGAGCATTACAGAGATATCAATACGTAGAAAGCAGTATGTACTAAATATTGTTGTTTTGGCCAACAAGACTCGGGCCTTGAGGATTCGGACAAGGTGGCTCTTGTACTAGTCCTCTCACCCCAAAGAAAAATGGGAAAAAGTTTATTGTTGGTTTTGTTTATTTCATATTGATATTAATTCCTTTATTGTAATTAATCACTATGTTTTTCTTTTTTTTATTTGCAGAATCAAACTGAAAGACTTGATGCGCAAGTGGTGAAACAAGCAGTGTTGCAAGCCATCCAGAGTTGCTCTGAGGGTAGCGAACAAGAGTAATTATAGACGAACATCCAGCGCAAGCTTTGACTCTTAGATCCTTTCCTTTAGCATTTTGTTATGGACTGCAGAAGCTCTTTAATGAAGGAAGACTATTCTATGTATAATTATAATTAAATGGCTTCTGAAGATTATGAGATATGGTGCCATGCATATAGAGCTAAAATGTTTATATGATATTGACAGGATTTCTACTAAAACCTTATAGTTTCAGAGAATAGTGAACTGAGCAACCTCTCCTTAAAAGAATGCCAGACTTAAACGGGGAAAGCTATTTTAAATAACAAGATTCTGAAATAGTAAGTACACACCCTGTTCCAGTAGACTAAGTAAAAATATATAATTTGCTGTTCATCCAGAAAATGTCTCAATTCTTTAGCATATGTAATCAGTATATATAGCTGAGTACTGAACAATCTATGGAGCATGAATGACGATCAGACATAATATCGCTTGCCTTATAAAGCCATCGGTGATGGAAAATCCTTCAAAATTTATTTGATGAATGCAAACTTTTGAAGGCTTACAAGAAACAAATCAATTATGTAAAGTGGCATTGGTTAAACAGTGGGAGGTGCTCGGTAAAATTGATATGATATTGCAGAGAATCTAAACTCCAACCAACAATCGAACTTAGATGAAGAATCTAAGGTTCCAACCGGTTCGTTTAACTAGTGAAGTTGCTGGAGATTTGATACCAGTGACCAGTTTGGAGTCCCACCTTCACCACAATTCATGATCTCAGTAAATTCTGATAGGCCTCGCCCATATTCTGGAAAGTTTAAAAAATAAAACTATACAAAGATTTATCGTAGATGAAAGATCAAATTCTGGATGTTTATGTGGAGAATCCTGAAAAGAAGTTCATTAAATTACCAATAATAGCTTATATTAGCACTGCCATCGGACTTTTCAAGAAGAAAGCCAGACACAACTAATCTCCTTACAGATTCTACCGTTCTAGAATATGTAACATTGAGAAAACCAATAAAACAATACTCACAATCTAATGTCCACTGGAGTGGCACTGAATTGGTCAGCTCAAGATTTTGAAGAATCTATTTTTGGCCATTATTTTGGATCATGGCAAGCCTACATGATCGCCCTCTAACCAAAAGGCTCAAAATGCAAGGAATATCCTACGGTTTGTTAAAACTTTATATATAACATAAGTATATGTCACTACCCAAATTGATGAGCCCTCACAAACCACATTTAGGGCTGGGTAAATATATGCACTGGAATGAGGACCCAATTACCAGGGTAGCAGGCAACTTAATCAGCAAAATTTTCTTTGGAGGACCAAAGATTACTATTAGTCCTTTTTTTTTTTTTGTTGTGTAAAAAAAAACATATAGACAGATTTTTTAGTGTGTTTCCATGGATTTCCTTTGATAGAGAAGTCTAGCGGACCAAATTTCATCAACACAATCATTTCATTGATTGATCTGTTATCTCAAACAAGCTACATTCTTTTCAACCAAATTAAGAATCAACGTACTTCACCTCACTGCATGCAGTCATTTCTTTTCCAAGCCTGTGTAGTATAAAAAGGGACATTGATCTATGATTCTATGGACAACCCAAGAATTTGATGTTCAAGACCTAGGGATAGGTAAAAATCTAAATTAAATCCCAAAGCCATATGTCATCCTGCTGTAGCATATTATAGTAATGAAGCACCATACTTCTTAATTAGCCCATTCATATAGGAGCCAAGCCCAAGCTTTGTTTGGGTTCGGTATGCTGTCTACTTAGCCTGACAAATGTGCACTACAGCCACTACTGACTGGTTCTGAATGGATGCAGTATTTTCCAGCTGTCGATTCACATGAATAGTCTCTTCTTTCTTTCTCGAGGAGAGAAACGGATAAAAGAAATTAGAGCTTGCATTTATCCTGATAGCGAAGTGGCATCGGATTCCAAGAATGATGGAGAGGGTCCTAAGGTGAATATAACAGGTAGCTTCTCTGTGAGTTTATTAAGATAAGATTTATAATAACAGAGCCTTTCCCTAGCATGCGCAAACCAAATATTCTCCATGTATGTCTAGATTTGTACATGTGATCTCCATGCTAATACTATATTAATGGATTGAGGATGGGATTGTAGGAGAGGGAACATACGTGCAGCTCGTGTCGTTGGTTTTCGTTAGACATGAAATCAGCTACTATTTTCTAATGCCATGCCTAAATAACATCGATAAACAAGAGTTCAATTCGAACAACATATGCGATAACTGGTCCAACCGGATTAGGAATAGTAAGGCCCAAAATTGAAGTGGGCAGACGAGTTGCCGATTTCGCCAATAGTAAAGTTGCTGAATCGTTTGCTTATTTAATTAAAGCGAAATCAGCAAATGATTTGCTGATTTCAATTTGAAATTTATAAAAAAAAAAATTCCCCTGTTGTGTTTCAGAATGGGGCAGCGTTGCCATGAAACTGCTTCGCAGCATTTGTCGGAGGTTGTGGCACCCTCCATGGTTTGCGGAGCTGCTAATGGCCCCCTTTCTCGAGAATTGTCAATGGGCCACCAAGAAGCTGCTATCAGTCGCCAAGGGAGATTACTACCTTCCAGCAAGACCACCACCATCTTGATACCACCCTCGTCCCCTATTTAAAGAGATAGACCCCCACCGCACCCACATTTATTCTCCTTCTCCTCTCTCTTGCTCGACCCCAGAGGTCCTTTTCCTCATCTCATAACTAAGATTATCTCTCCACTGGCTCTAAAGCATACCATCCTTTCCAACCACCATATCATCCTGAACTCCTGACTGATAAGACTTCGTTCTCTTCTTCTTCATTTTCTTATTTTTCTCTTCCCTTATATGATCATGAGGAGGATGGCACAAGGCCGCCCGCTTCACCAAAACCACCATCCAAGGCTCGTTCCGGCCTCTCTTTCCTAGGAATGGCAATGGATTAGATATAGATTAGATCAGTCAAATCATACCTATCCTATAATTAGAAATTTTATTGTCACGCTCCGAACCCAATATTCGGATCGGATACGTGATGGCCGCACACTCCTTAGAGCAGGTCTTAAAGAATATGCAAGACCAAATTAAATCTTAACAACCATAATATTTAATTTCAATAATAATTCATAAAACTTGCATAATTACAATTAACATTTCTTCAATCCTCCGATCAGGTATCAACGGTACTCTATCTATGCATCCGCTCACTCACAAATCCATACCATAGCTAACTATGGACATCCTGTAACTCTGAAAAGAAAGAAAGATGAAGGGGTGTGAGCTTTACAGCCCAGTAAGAATTTCTATATCACACCAATATAATAATATAATTTGAAACTAAAGATAAGCAATAACACATAAAAGTCGATGTTCAATGT
>KE504655.1:1464068-1494713 GCA_000441515.1 Elaeis oleifera | reverse complement strand
AGAGAGAGAGAGAGAGAGAGAGAGAGAGAGAGAGAGTACAGGCATATATGGCTAGTCAAGTTAAGATTCTTTGTGGTGCACACTTTGCACTGCAAGCCTAGTACAATCATAGATGGCTTCCACATCATTCAATCATGAAGATTGACGACCATCTAACAATCAGGGATTACATACCATACATTGCTCATTTTATGCATTATACATCATATCCTATTTTCCTATTAATAGCTATTAATCTCCATGACTAAATGATGCGACGGCCATCCAGGACTGCATTACTTTCTGTGGGATAAAATGTATAATGTAGACGACTGAAAACTTTCATTTTAGCAGAAACTTTTACTTTGGTAGAATTCAAGAAGACATATATATTTTTCTATTATGAGATTAGAGAAGAAGACTCCATTGTGTTTGAAATTCATGACGTGGCATGTTTGATTTTTCTATATTTTTTTTAAAAAAATTTTCCTTGAATTTGAGAAAGGGAAAAGCTCTCTCCTTTCTATCCGTTTAATAGATATATAGACAATAATTATATTGTTGGAGTATGTGCAAGAAGCCAAGAACTGTTCCTGTGTCGTCAAGCTCATATCCTCCTTTTTTTTTTTCGGTAAGAATCCTTTTTTTTCTTTTATTAAAAAGCCACAAGATACCTAGCATTCTTTTCTGGCCTTGGGTTGCCGGTGAGAGAAGGAATCCATATACTCAGCCAACTCATGCTTATCTGTTAATGTAGAGTCTAGTTATCTAATTTCTGAAATGATATTTACTCTTTATATCTTCTCCAGCATTATCGAGATTTTATACAGGTGTATATTTCCTAGGGTCATGCCCACGGAATGTGTGGCTGCGTCGAGTTCCCAGCTCGAGTGATGTTCTGGGGCGTGACAAGAACAAATATGGCATAGAAGGTATTTAAAATGGGATATGGGTAAATTGTCACAATCCAACAAGTTTGCTGTCCAATGCAACAGAGTAATTCTGGCAATATCACTAGTCAAAAGTGTTCAAAAATGCCTCAAACAAAATTGAGTACATAAAATGGAGCTGCATCTCTACGAAGCATTTGCATAAAACATCAAAAGCTCAAGGAGAGAGAGGGAGAGATGAACCTAACATCATTTTAAGACCCATTTATTGAATGAATCATTAGACTGGTGATGTCACAAACACAAAGGTCTTGACATAAAAAATGAATGATAAGATTGGAAGAGCTATGAGTTGCATCAAAAACAGATGATGTTTCAACATGATTGGAAAGATCAAAGAGAGCTCCAAACAATATGACAGAACCATTTCAAACAATTTTGATAATAATCAAATTACTAAATGCTTCACCTCTATATTTTCTTTGATATGTCTATTGCGAACGTGGTCTTGGATAGCCCTTCTTTTCAGAGGGCAGTATCATATCCCAGAGATGAGGAGCAACTTCCAGGGGAGCCACCCAAATGCATATAGATAGATGCAAGGTGTTCAAGGACAATAAAATCAGGGGATAATATAATTCAAGGCAACAAAATAAATATATTCAGCTTCACCGAGTATTAACAGTTAAAACAGTTGACTAGCCTTTTGATTGAAAGATGGATTATCCAACATTTTTCTTGTACATAAAGCTAATGTTATGCTAAACCTATCAGATTCTTAGCATAAATCATACATGCAACTCTTACGATACAACAAAGCAAACTTCCTGTGTTCACAACTCCAGTAAGATCATAGGCATTGGAAGGGGCAAAAATGTCTTCAACCAGATTGGAAAAAATGAGGGAGTGACATCATACCTCATTGCACACGCACCGGTGAATTAAATACAGCCACCACTATAACTCAAACGTTTTTCTTCATTTTTAAGAAATCTTGTTTCCATACCTTCCATGAAGCTCTGACTTCATCAAGCTCTGTGTCTGAAATGCTTGTGTACACATCTAAGTTATCCACCCATTCATTCCATGGGGATTTGGACCGATCCAAGAACTTGGATAACTGAGGCAACAGCACAGAAGAGTAGAATTCATCAACTGATTCCTGGATTTCTTCAGATTCAACCAATATTTGCATTTCAGGCCGTATGATGTTTCCGGGCGGTTTCTCACAGAATAACAGTTAGCCCTAAGGATCAGAACTTCAGAAGGAGCAAGGGCAGAACAATGCGAGAAAACTTCGCCAGAGACAACTCTATGATATCTTCCGGTAGCAAACCCGCTTTACGGCCACTGCAGTCCCAACCATTTTCCGGATCTGTGATGGTAACAAAAGTGAAGCACTTTTATGACTTCGACTAAGATATGCACATGCTCAGATGAAATAACCCAGAGATCATTGAAGTAAAAGGTCACACTTCTCACTTACCACGAAACAGGTCATTATCCTATATGTTAGTTCAGTTGAAGATGACTGGAAATTTTACTATTATTTCAAGCTCAGTTCTCCATCATGGTCAATATCTTGGTTAATATGGTTGTTTGAAAACTCACTAATTATTTCTAAATCAAGAAAAGAAATGTCAAAATACACACATACGTATGCATATAGAATAATGACCTGTTCTCCATCACTGTGGGTATCTTGGTTGATATGGTTGTTTGAAACTCACTCATCCGTTGTCTATATTTACCTTTAAGCTCAGTTCTCCATCATCGTCGATATCTTGGTTGATATGGTTGCTTGAAACTTATTCATATGTTGTCCAATTTTAGAAATATTTTTAGTCAAAATACACAACACAGTACACAAAAGGATAATGCCCTGTTCAACCTGAGATTTAAAGGACAATGCCCTGTTCAACCTGAGATTTATGAAAAGTCTAAAATGGATCCTGCAGTAGAATGAGAAAAAGATCGTGAAGCAAACTTAGGTGGGTCATGTTACCTCTTCCCCCACAGTACCTTCAAGATCTCCGCATCTGCTTTGCTCATATTATTTGTCTCGAAAGGTTCACCATGACAAATATTGAGTTCACAGAAAAATAGTAAAATTCAACGGTTCATGATTTTTTCTTTAGATGGTAAGCCACACAGCCCCACAACATTAACATTGAATACACTCTTGCCTAAAGCAATTGCAGAAAGTTTAAAAAACAGGGCATATAAGTTATAGATAAAAATGTTAAAAGTTAAAAATCTCCAGTCACACTTTACGATGTTTGCAGTACAAATGTCAGACTGGTTTAAAGGGAAAAATGGCAATCTAGCCAGGAATTTCCTAAATATTTAGAGATGTGTGTTAAATAACAATGTTTACTGTGCCATGAGTTTTTCTCAAAGATAACATGTGGAAATTGTAAAAGAGCTTCTGTGTCACACAAAGAACACCACCATGGTATTAGCTTACCTGATGTAGCATGAAGGATTCCCCCATATGGACAACTCGATGTAATTAATTCCTGAAAATGTCTCCAGCTGTCCACATGAGCAGCGAAAGATCTTTCTGAAGTGGGATGCATTGAGTCTATCCATTTCATCAGGCTCATGAAGCCATCTTGCACGAACAGTTAGATGGGTTTCTGAGTCTCTAATATCACATTGTAGTTTTCCTGATGAATCATATCCTTCCTCATCAGAGTCACTTTTACACAGAATATTTGGATGTTCTTCACATTTATCAGGTTCTGCCTCCGCAACCTCAGAACTTTCCAGATTATCATTTTCTTCAACATCAGCAGCCAATGCATCCTCAGCATGTCTTGATCTTGTGATTATGTGCCCCTTCTTTGGAGGTTTTTTCCTATATTTGGAACGAACAGTGTAGTTATGGAAAGGATGTTCTCCCTGCAATGAAACCATAAAGCACACTATAGATGTTAGTTTCTAAGGATCAACTACCGTATGCTATTAGATTACGAATTTTTTTGTATTCCTTAGATGCTCATGACAGGTATGCACTCCAGTAACAGCATGTAGAAAATTTCTAAACTTCTTATGCACTGAAAATGGTATCCGCACAAGTCTTTTCAGATATTTAGTTCTATAAGAATGTCTAAATTCTGATCTAATATTACAAACCTCTTAGTAAGATGGACCCTTCTTTTTTTCTTTATAATAAGCAACCATGTAGTTAGACTGTCCTGTGCAAACTCAGATGCCACCTCCTTACGTCTAAGAAAGCTTTTCATTGAAAAAAAAAAGGTAATATTTACCTTTGCAAAGTTGGATCTGGTAATAAATTTGACTAGCTAGCTATTCCATGAATGCTTAATCATTAGTTATATTCATGGATGCATGAAAAATACTTCGGGATGTAAGCGGGAAAAAAGAAGCAGATGCATATGGATCAATATGTGTAAATTTATATATGCAAACACTAAATTAACAAAATGAACAGAAAATTTCAAACTCCATGCAAAAGCCAACTACGAATATATACCTCAAATTTTTTCAGTATATTGTTGAATTGACATAAGTGGTCGTCAACTTCTGCAGAGCTGCAATCACTAGTGATCCCAACAATTTCAGCAGGAAGGAGATAAGAATACATGCGGACAGTGCATTCCCTTCTTGCATCAAAACTCCTACAAAATCAGTATAAAATGACTAATGAGAGCTAAGCTAAGACAGAAGCAAGTTTTCTTTATACAGTCATCACCTTGGAAGAGAAAAGGTGACAAGTAAATGTGTTCACCGTTTTAGTAAGAATTTTGATACTGCTAAAAGAGTCCGCATAACACATTTCATAAAATATATCAACTATCTCAGGAAGCTGGCAATAGTCTAATTCCCTTTTCCTCTTGTATAACTTGGAAAGAGTTGAAAGTACATAAACTAGAAGACAATTAAAAAAAATGTCAGTTGACAGATTGCCAAGTAGCAGTCTTACGCACTTCAACCTCCAAGATCCTGAAACAAGGACTCTACTGCGAAATAGGATTTAATTTACAAATATAAAAAATATAAATATATTGAGATATACTGATGACCAGGTACGTTTACTGGCCTTAGCAATTTTAATAACTAAAAGTTATATTTACACCATCATAACAATAAGAAAAGAAAGAAGAAAGAATTATCAACATTCAAAAAAAAAAAAAATCAAGCATCTGCAATTGCAATAAGGTGTTCTTGACAGGAAGTGTCTAGTGCCAAGACTTGTAGCTGAAGTAAACAAGATATTCCATTCCTCCAGATGCCATGAAGTAGCATGCTATCAAGTTGTGTATGTGCCTAAGTTTTGGTGCTTCAGAATTTTAAAAAGCTGAAGCATCTAGATTCCACAACTGAGCACTCACAAATTTGGAATTATATAAAAAACGATCATTAGAATAAATGTTGATGTGACTGTGATGAAGGTAATGTTTAGTAATGCCTGCACTATTTATGCATGCATGCATTTTTTGCATGTATCTCCTGGTAAAACACTACGACTGCAGCATGGGGATTGTTCGAATTCACCTAAAAAGCAAACAAAGCAAGCAAGGCATATGTATCCACAATGAAGTGCACAGAAATAGAAGGCTGGCAACCAAGAATTATGAGAGAAGGAATGCAAGTAACAAAGTAATTTGAGGTATGAGCTACTTTTTTCTTTCTTTCTGCCCAGGACCATCAAAGATATAAGAGTTTCAAGGTATGGTAGCATATGTTG
Source organism: Elaeis oleifera (assembly GCA_000441515.1). Lineage (NCBI taxonomy): Eukaryota > Viridiplantae > Streptophyta > Magnoliopsida > Arecales > Arecaceae > Elaeis > Elaeis oleifera. The sequence continues at coordinate 1,489,130 of KE504655.1, read as the reverse complement.
TATATATTTTCCTTCAGGTAGCACCAGCTTGTTGAGAAACTAACAATATAGTAACATCCAAACTAATAATAAAAAAATGAATAACAAAACATGCATGTTTTAAGGATTTTGTGACGTAATTTGTGTCAAAGAGACACAAATTTCAGAATACAGTCACAAGTTTTTTTTTTTAATAAAAAAATGCCATGTTTATTTCCATAGTTGCTAAAAAGGCATGTAAATTAACTGATAAAAAAATTCAGGTACTAGTTCTCACTTTTGGGATGGTAATACACTGAAAACTCTGACATTGTTGGGTAGGTTAGAGTTAACACAATTTGCAAGAACCATGCCACTAGGATCCTCCCTCCATGCATGTTCAGGAATCTCCATCTTCAATGAAATCATGGTCGCCAACGAATGCACCTAAGATATGTTGAGTTTAGAACAAATAAGAAGTCAATTACTCTAATGTAATCACATTCGAAACAACTAATAAAAGGTCAAAAGATAAAGAGGAACTAAAGCAACAGCAAAGCTAGAACCACAAACACATCCAAAGATGCAAGTGACAGTTGCATTTAAAATAAATGAGAGATGCTGTAAAAGTTTTTTGTTCCTTCGATATAGGATTATTACGGTGGGAGAGATTGCATTAATACATTTTACCATCTTGGGAGGTACACTTCAAGGAGCGATTATTTGTTTGTTAACTTAAGAATAAGAAGTATAAGGATTAATGCAAAGGATATTTTCTATCTTCTACCATACACAATGAGAAGCATAAAAGTCAGGCCATGCGAGGTTTGTGGCGACTGAAGCCTTTTACACAAATGGTGGCATCTCATTTCTTGAGTGGTGAAGCTCCTGTTCGCTTCCCTTTTCTCTCCTAAGACCATCTTATATCTTTCTCTCATTGTCAATGGAAATAGAGCCATTGACCAAATCCTCTTGCATGCATCATATGTACCAAATTCTAGTTGCACTTATTGGAGATGGTTTGTAAATCTAAGCATTGGTATTGTTCATCAGATGCATCTGAGAATAAACTACTAATTGGAATTCTGGTTCTAAAGTAGCATAAAGGTGTAAAGAAATACCTATGCAACAAAATCAAAATATGGAAAGTGAAAAAAGTGTTCCCATGAATTATAAGAAGATTTTTACCTTGCTTTTCATTTCTGATATCAAGTGATTTCTTGGTATAATAACAAGGTCATTAGTAGAAATCTATCCATAAGGCCACATTTGTGAAGATGCTCAAGATACATTTACAAAGAGAACTTTAACAGACATTTGGAAATTTCAGAATTCCGCTGATAAAGAAGAGGCTGTAGCAGGCCAATGTTTTCTTTTTATTTTATTTTTGTAAAGTCACCTAGTTTTGAAGTCGAAATTCAGTTTTTGGAGAATGGTGTTCGGAACGCAGTTAATCTGAACGATGACAACAGTGCATCTTACTAACAACTGAACAACTAAAATAAAGGAAAATGTCACGTTACATTTAAATAAAGGAGAAGGTTCACATGTGATCTCTTACTCCTTTGTCAGTTCTGCTACTCCTGGCCCACCCAATTTTGTGCAAATCCCCGTAATTACTGTCACGAATCCCACCTGCCTTGAAGATAGCAGACTCCAACTCTGCTTCAATTGCTACACGTCAAGATTGGAAAGCTTTAGCAAAGGCCCATCCACGCTAAGCTGATAAAATGCATGATACCATCAATACTTTCACACATAACACAGACAACGAGAAAGAAAACAGAAAAGGACCTTCCAAGACTAGTACATATGCGGAAATATCAGAGTTGGGCAAGATTTCCGCAAGATGCAATCTTTATAAAATCTGAGCTCCTTTCAAAAAATTTTCATCTTAACAAATACCATTACGTCACTTCCATTTTAATTTCAGATAAGTGAAAGATTAAAACTTTGGCAGAAAAAAAAATCCATAACCAAGAACATTTATTTTAACTATCACAAAAAATGCAGAAAGATTATTCTTCGTGCTCTTACTTGATAAAGAATGGCTATCTCGCTGCATCTGAAGACCTACAAAATTAAAGATTATCAACGTTAGAAAAATATATAATTACTTCGACCGGTATCGACAACCGAAATATCTTAGCAAAGAGAGAAAGTTAATATGGAGATACCTCTGTAATCGGTTCCCACATATCCGACGCGCATGACGACCTTCTTCTTGCGGAAGGATTCCCATCTCCTTCCGCCATGATCGGTGGCCGGAGGAGGAGTAGGAACAGAAGAAGAGCATAAAACCCTGAAAATTCTCGGGTTTGGAAGCAAGCAAAAGGAGCTAGAGTTTCGAAGGAGGGCGAGCGAGCTAGGGTTCGGGAGGAGCCATGGAGAGAAGGGTAGTCGCACCGAAGAGGCGGCGGCCATTGCGAATCGAATGGAGCGAACAAAGAGACTCGGCGGGGAGAGAGAAGGCGGATGGATTAGAACCAGGGGAAGTCGCCCGGTCTCACGGACGGCTAGTGCTAGACGGCCCTCCGTTAGTATTTCTTGCTACGAGATTCGTGCGATAGATGACGCGATGCGCTCTAAATTCTTAAAAAAAAAATAATAATAATATAACGTAGGCTGCAAATAGATTGGATGCAGATATAGAATACTGGTCGAGCCTCTGTCAGGTGGGCCAAGGCTTGGGTTGGGTCGGGACCGGATTTTATTTTGCCAGGCCTGCTAATTGCTCTCTTCTCTTTATTATTAGTAACCCCGGCCCGACGGTGCGCCGGTCTACCCAAGCCCCAAACCCTTCTCTTCACGCTCTACCCTCTCCTGCCGAGTTCCGACCTTTCTATTTCCCTCTCTCGGCCAAGAAGACCTAGGAAAGAAAGGAGAAGATAACGAAAGGGAAAAGAAGCAAAAAGGTCCCTCTCTTTCTCTCTCTTGTTCGTTTCTTTAATAAATATTGTGGTATGTGATCAAAATTATTCTGTGAGGAGTAATCGGAAGAAGAAATAACTAGAGAGGTGAGTATAAACCTTTACATGGTCGTTCTATATAGCCTTGGATTTGTCCTAGTTTTGTGGCTGATATTAGTGGCTCTTTCTTGTCGGATTTATAGGGGAAAAGATATTGAAATTTTATGAAGTCATTTGAACTAGTTATCGGTTCCTCTGTTCGAAGTTTGATTAGCAGAGAAAATATTAATTTTTGCCCACTTTTTCACTGATTGAATTGTTACAGTAGGAAGTCTTCTGTCTCTGTTGGAAAAATGTTCTTGGAATTAGGCAAGAAAATGTGGTATTAGCATTTGTTTCTGCCTTTTCCTTTTCCATTAATCCCTTATTTGTTTATTGGGGTGTTGAGGGTTTCAGATTTCACTGGGTGGTGTTTTAGTTTTTGTTTAGGGTTGGAGGTTGGTGATTGTTCTTATGTTTTATGACTTTGTCTAACTTGGGTTCCTATTTCCTGTTCTTCGTTTTCTTTCTATATGCTAATTGTCTACTGATTCATATATTTCAACAGGTCTTAGTGTTTGTTCCCCAGATGATAAAATAGTATTTTTTTTTTTCATTTTCCCCCGATCTTAAGTTCTAACCATCTTAAGTTCAAACCAAATCAACGATCACCAATGCTGTATGCTAACACTTTTTGTAAAATGAAACTCTTGAGTATGAAATAAATCCCTATGTTAATTAATTCTTAGATTAGCAGATGTGCTAGTATTATTTCTTCAGAGTATGATAATTTTGTATATATCCAATTTATATACAAAACTAATTACACATGATTCTTTGATTCTAAAAGCAACTTCAGAATTTAGGGTTTTCAATTTTAGAAAGATTTTTTAATTAAATTTGGACAGGATATTGGACAGAATATGTACAGTCCTGGACTCAGACTGTTATCACTTCTCCTGTGCAAAACTACACTTCTTTTATGAATCTGTTGTCTATGTACTATTGATAATTTCAGGAAACTGCGATACAATTTTTTTATGCCACCTTATTAACAAGGCATGAACAATTGTGTTTGTGATGTTTAAAGAATCACTATTGTTGCTTTCACAAAATTCATAAATTTAGAAGCTTCTATGACATGCCTCTGCTTTTTGGGTAAATTTACTTTATAGGACTCATGAGCCTCTTGTTATTAGTTGTCTCTATGTGTTGGCTAATTATAAAAGTGGAAGATTTTCTTGGTTCAATGAGCATTTAGGACCAATCTAGATTTTGTTCTTGGTAGCCTTTAATTTCTTGGTGATTGTTGCTCTCTCCATGTTTTGAGGTTCTTGGACTAAGAAATCTGCTTCACATTTCCAGCAGGAGTCTGGCCAGTCAGCAAAATCCTAAATAGTCAGGGAGTTATTTAATTGTGTCTTTACAATTCATTAAAGTTTATTCGGATTTGATGTAATATATTGTGTCAGTGCTGTCTGCTTAATGAGCTGTAGTGTCTCTCTTTTGGTTGGTCTCTACAACTCAAACAGTTCCTTCTTTGGCAACTTTTGACAAATAAGATGTTACTATGATTTAATCATAATGATTAACGTGCCTATGGTTGGGTTATAATGATGCTTGCTATGCTGTATTATATTATGACTAGAGCAAGGTTCGTAGTTCTGATTTCAATACTTATATTGGTACATTTTGGTATAGTGTTGGCATGCGTCTGTTCGTGGTACTGACACTTGGTACATCCCTTGTCGCGAGTACTAGTTTGCTAGTGGTACAGTATTATATTGGCACCCCTGGTATTGGGCGGTACAATTCAATATGAGGTACCATTAACTAGAGTATGTATACACCTAATTTTGAAAATTCTGAGGAACAAGGTCAACACTGAGGTCCCAATAATACTTTCTCTGGCTTGGACAAAGGCTGTTTGTGAGGGGTTTCAGAATACTTCTATTAGAAAATGTGGAACATCATGATTCCAAGTAATTTAGCTTTTCTATGAAAAATAATGTTTACTAGCATTTCTTGTGCTATGTATGATGTCTCTTGCATGTGCAGATGGCTAGATGGGATGAGATTTTGACACTTCCAGTGCAGAATCCACCAACCTTGGAGTTTTCTGCTGCTGATATTGTATGGTCCAGGGTGGAAGGCTGGAGAGAGCAGATGGATAGGCTTGCACTCATTCCCTTCTCCCGCGTAAATGATTTTGTAAGAGGTGAATCTAATAATAAAGAGTGCCCCACTAGATTCCATGTTGAAGCAAGGAGAAGGCGTCCTCCTGAGATGGCTTACAACCAAAGTGGATGGGATTCTTGAATATATTTTGTAAGTACTTATGTTTTGAATGCTTGTGAAATGAAACCCTATTTTGTGTTAGTACTAGTTAAAAAGCAAACCTCTGGATTGCTCAAGTGCTGATATGACTGTAGTGTATATGTCTTCAGAGCCATGTACTTGTATACTTGCTAATATAGCTTTTCTTTGGTACTTCACTTTGCTATGCCTTGTAACCATACTTTCTGTTTTCTGCCTCTTTATCCTTTCTCTCATCTCTTAATTCATCTAAACTGGTCCTTTCATTGAATAAATGCATGTTAACTAGATCGATATAGTCTAAGATGTCTAAGAAGTTAGTAAACATTAATTGGCAATTTGACTTGTGATACTGTTTGCACCTTCAGTAAAATTTTATGCCGTCAACCTTTTGTTGTTTGTGAGAGAGGATTGGTGCTTGAAATAGAGATACAAACCAAGTTTATATTGTCTAAGATTTTAAGAATGTCATCAGTATTTATTGGTAATGCGACTTGTGGTATTATGTGCACCTTTGATGAAGCTGTATGTCATGAATCTTTTGCTACTTATAAGAGAGGATTGGCACTTGCACAAGAAAGGTTCAAACACTGTAGTTTATCTCATCACTTCTGGTATTGTGATAGATGCAATTGAATGCAGGTATTGGTGTTCCTTTGGTCCAGATGATCATAGGAAGGGTGGTGTTGTTCGTCCGAGTAGGAATTATACTGCAAAGAGGAAGACTCCTGCTGGCCGGCCAAATACAAAGAGAGGTTGTGTCTGCCATTTCATCGTAAAGCGACTTATAGCTGAACCATCAGTTGCACTTATCATATATAATCAAGATAAGCATGTGGACAAAAAAGGGTTACCCTGCCATGGCCCAATGGACAAGAAGGCTGTTGGAACACGGGCAATGTTTGCACCTTACATTTCAGATGAGCTTCGTCTGCAGATTATGTCTTTGCTCTATGTTGGTGTTCCTGTAGAGACTATCATGCAGAGACACACTGAAATGGTAGAGAAGCAGGGTGGACCATCTAATAGAGATGATCTTCTCACCCACAGGTATGTCCGGAGGTTGGAGAGGAAGATCAGGCGTTCCATGTATGAGCTGGACGCTGATGATTCTGTGAGCATTGGCATGTGGATTGAAAACCACCGGGATCACATTTTCTTTTATGAGGACTTCTCTGAAACAGATCCTTTTGTTCTGGGTATTCAGACGGAGTGGCAGCTTCAGCAGATGATTCACTTTGGCAACCGGAGTCTTCTAGCATCTGATTCAAGGTTTGGCACAAACAAGTTAAAGGTCTGTTCGCATTCTTGCTGTTTTGATTAGTTAATATGTGTTGCTTGTGCAAATTGAGTTCTGACACGTGTCCTTGATTCATAATTGTAGTATCCAATATACAGTCTCCTTGTTTTTGACTCAAATAACAACGCAATCCCGGTAGCTTGGATTATAACCCCGAACTTTGCGAACGGGGACATACATAGATGGATCGGTGCCCTATATGATAGAGTTCATTCAAAAGATCCGACATGGCAGTTGGGTGGTTTCATTGTTGATGATCCTTCAGCAGATGTGCTTACCATCAGGTTACTATTAATGTTATCCTTGTGTTGGCTGTTTTGTGTAAGCGAGGTTCATAATCTCTGACCTGTCTATGGTAATGCAGGGAGGTGTTCCAATGTTCAATATTGATCAGCTTCTGGCGTGTTCATCATGCATGGCGTAAAACTTGATGGAAAATGTTCAGCACCAGAAATGCGTGCAATGATGTCAAGAAGGCTTGGAGAAGCAGTATCCAGTATTTGCAGAGGAAGTGGTGATATGCATTTATTTGATGCTTTCCTCGAAGATTTTGTTGATTGTTCAGATTTTTTAGACTACTTTATGGCGATATGGTTTCCCAGAATCGGTTTGTCTCTGTCTATTCTGTCAAATTGTATTTTAATATTCATCCTCTGAAGATGCTGGTTCAATCTCACTCCCTTTTCTTCTAAATCTTTTAGGTGTATGGACTTCTGCCTTAAAAGCTCTTCCTCTTGCTAGCTCAGAGGTTTCTGCAGCCATTGAGTGCTATCATCACCTACTGAAACTGAGGCTGTTAAACGAGAAAAGTCCAAGTGTTACCAGCGTGCAGATTGGCTGGTCGATAAGTTAGGTACCAAGGTACATTCTTATTACTGGCTGGATGAGTATTCTGGGAAAGACAATTTTTCCCGTTACTGGAAGGATGAGTGGAAAAGTGGTTTAACATCGTGGCGCCAGGCATTGCAGATTCCTGACTCAGATGTTGTATTAGATGGTAAGTGCGCCAAAGTAGTTAGTCAGAAAGATCGAGAAAAGATGCATACTGTATTGAATCCAGGTTCCGAATTTGCTATTTGTGACTGTGGCTGGTCAATGATGGGAAATCTCTGTAAACATGTAATCAAGTCAACTAAGATATATCGTGATAGGGGATTGGCTGCATCATCAACAAGTCTCTTTGAGTATAACAGGACTTTGATGAGTATACTTAACTGCCCACCACACGATTCTGTAATCCGTGACCAAGCAGTTGCTTTGGCTGTTTGTGTTCAGACACAGTTAAATGCTCTATTTGACCAGGAAAATAGTATCACCACATCAGGTCCAAGGGAGGAGCAAACAACTAATGACCAGAGCGTATCTGCCACTGAAAACTTTGACAATGCTGATAAAGATTTGATAAATGGGTGCCAGTCAGTTCTGACAACAGGGATGAAGTTTCGGGAAATAATAGCCATTCTGTTGCCGAGAAGAATAGCACTGCAGTGGAAAGCATCAGCAACAATGGGCCAGATGCTGTTATGCAATCTGTTGAGGTTCCAAGTAGGTTGTTACCCACTGAGCAATTGGCCATTGATGATATTTCTGCAAGTAACTGTGCAGAGTATGAAACAAGAAATTTGTTAGATAGAGCTAACACTTCAATGGATGCTTGTGGTGACTATGACACTATCCATGTAGCAAATACTGATCAAGTCGGTGATGGTGCTCTCCAGAACTCCATTGCTGAAAAAATGATGGATATTGATCCACACCTTCAGGTCTTCCCAACAGCATCAGGTTCTGGAGTTTTGAATGGTCTTGCAAAGGAAGAGAATGCTTTCCAAGTATCTGGTGTTTTAATAGACAATAAAATAATGGATAAAGTTTCAGAAGCTCATTCCTCTGATCCTATGGTTATTGACTCAGTCGGGTCTGCAATGGTGTCTGTGATGGTACTGAAAAGAATCAGCTGATTGTCCATGAGCATCAGGGAAGCACTGTTGAGACTTCCAGTCTTGAGCAGAATGATGGGGCGTTAGGCAGTAGGATTGCAGATACTGTGGAGAATAATGGTAACAAAGGTATGATGATTGGTAGAAATTTAGCTGACGGTAATGGTTGTGCTGATGTTGATGGAGATGTTGATGGAGTATTTGGAATGTCGAACCTTGGATCTCGTAACCCTGATGGTAAGGAAGTGGATGCCAATGAGGAGAACATTTCAGAAATGGACTTGAGACCTTGCTTCGTTTTTGCTACGAATGATTCCAGGGAGAATGTTTGCATTGACCAGTTCTTGGATGTTGCTCAAGCTGAAGAGAAGATTAGTGCTGATATTAGGGAGAAAGTAGTAGATGATGGTGGTAGGCCTCTAGAAGAAACTACTAGTAATGCACAAACAAGTTCAGACATTGGCAGATTTGACCCAAGTGCAGATAAGCACTCTTCTGTGATGGACATTGAGGTTTCTACTAATCCTGTTGAAGAAGTTCAGCTTGTTAAGGATTCCTCTGGTCTTGATAGGAAAGATGGCGTGGAAGTAGCAATTGATGCTTCATCTGTTAGTAATGGCACTTCCAATGACACAGAGGAGAAGTCCAATAATGGTCATGTTGTACATAATATGACACTCACTGAATGTTCGGCATTGGGACAATAGTAAGTAGTGTCTTGTGATCCCTTAAATTGATTACTTCCTGGTGTGTCAGTGGAGACAGGTTCCACCTGCGAATATTCAAACATCATTGATATTTGAAGAAACTGCACGGGAGAAGATCTGGCTTACTGTTTGGAGCTATACTGAATGGAGATATGGAGATGCAAGGGAAGGGGTCTGGACTACCATCTTCCCGGTAATATTTGTATCAGCTTGGCTGGGGGTAGTAATGTTTGTGTGCCATCTGGATATTTGGGGAATTATGAGCTACATGTACCGGTAAAATTAGATCGAGTGACTTTGGATATCTCTTTGCAAGGAAAGTGCCTGTGTAGCTCCTGAGTGTTAGGTGTGGTCGGACTAATTCCCACGGAAGCTTCTTCAGATTTTCTGCCACAAAAAGTCACTACAGCATCTCCCTGGGGGTTCTGATCTGCTTGCCAAATGGCTCGGTGCATCCTCCACCACCCACCCCCACCCCTGGAAAACAACCGAAAAAAAAAGAAAACAAAGAAAAAAATGGGAATGCTTTGAAGGTGGTTCGATCTGGAGGATGCCCATGAGGAACTTCACCGACGATTATCAAACCAACAATCCTGTGCATATATACCTAGCCTGCATATGTTCATTTGAACATCAGTAAGCATTGTGGACCTACCTCGAGTCATTTGTTTGGTCGTCTTTGTTCTATAGCCTGCATAATTCCCAATTTGGCTAATTGATGATCATGATTCTTTAAGCTGAGTGCGGGTGCGTTGTTTGGCAAGCAAGGCTTGTACATTTAAGTAAGAACCCTGCTTTCTAGTTTCCAAAATGTGATTACTAATTAGAGGACATTGGGTACATACACTTTGACTTGACATGATTTTCATTTTGTATGATTGATTTAAGCTTTAGCAATACTTAATTACATATATCTTAGTACATTTATCTTTCTTCCTGTTCTTGCCAAAGACATTCTTCATTTGGCTTGATCTTGTTCAGAAATCAAGGTGAAGAATAACGAACATCAGACTGCCAACATGGGCAGCTATTGCAACTGCACTTTGCTTGATGGGTTGGTTAGATCCAAGTGCCTAAGTTCTTGCCACTTGTTGCGGCCCAAATTTATCCAGATGATCTCATGGTGTGAGAGAATCTGGGAGACACTGGAAAACTTTACTGCAGCATCATCTTATGCAACATGAAATGGTTTGTTAGTGGAACTTGGAAGTGTCAACTCTGATTTAAAGCAGAAAAGTGAGTATGATTTTCATGGTAATGCAATTCTTAAGTTGCTTATGGCATTCCTTATTAATCATTAAAGCCTTCCAAGCTACATATATGCACTTATTACCATGCTTCAGAAAGCAATTCTAATACTCTCTTTTAACATTTGGAGCAGCTTTTACACTTTGACTACTTTATGTTGTTTTCTTTTTTTTTTTTGTTTTGTTTTGTTGTTTTTTTTTTTTTTTTTAATTTCATCATCCAATTTTTACTCCATGCTTGTAAGCATATATAAGGTATCCCTATAATGAGCTTGGACATTTAATTGTTTCCAACTTTAATTTAATTTCTGCTGAGTGACTCCAATTTTTTATATTGGGTTGTCTTCTCTGATAATGATTTACCTTTATCATTTTCTATCTTTCTCAGTGTTTCTTCCTTTTTGAAAACAGTTACATTCTTGGGTTTCTCGTCTTGTTCAGTTGCTAGCAGTTTTTATTCTTCCTTTTGTCGTGGCATCAAAATCTGAGTTTTGAGCTAGATGTCCTGTTAACCTGTGATGCAGTGGGATAACTTTCGTATTTGTGTTGCAAGACTAATTTCCATGTTATCAAAGTTTACTTCACAAAATTGGGCAAGTATCTTTCTCGTTTACAGATTTCACTCAGGTACTTTGTCGATATCTTCTTTTGTTGCTTCATCATGGGGCTAGCAGCCTTTAAATGGAACTGTGTTTCTTCAGGAAGTCTTTCCTCCATTAAAGTAGGTACTTTTCATTTCCAATATGTTGTGAAGGCTCTGATATGTCGCCGAATGCATTTCACCGTCATCAAGGAGTTGTAGCTGCAGGCAGTAATATCTGGATCAGAAGAATATTGAATAGAGTAGTAGATGATGAGTAGCAACAGAACACTGTTGTAATAACCGCAAGTGAATATGATGGATGAATTGTCAAAGATTATCAATAGGCATTATAATTTGATCTGAGACTCTGATTCAAGATGTAGGCAACTTGGAGGTATTGGATTAATTTGGAAGTTACATGTTATAATGGCTTTGAAGGAAATGTTACATTTGACATCCTGTTATGTATTCATGTAAATAAACCTTCAGTTGGTTGAATTTATTATGTGCTGGCTCGCTGTAATCCTGGCTCTTCTAATGCAAATCATCTCATAGAATGGAGAGTGATGCACATAGCTGAGTTATCATATCGATTTGTATAGCTTAGGCCAAGGATGGATTCACCTGGTCTGCTTCATGTCTTGCGTTGTCCCTTTCGAATCTGAACCATCCTTTACCTCACGATGAAAGCCTAATTATGATTGACTGACTCATTGAGCATGCTAGTGACTCAAAGTCTGTACCGTTGAGGCTTGGTTAACAAAATTGAAAAGAAATGAAGTGAGAGAAGTTACTATGTAAATCTGAAATTGCGATCAATTGAATCATTATCCTGGATGATCAATGAATCTTATTAAAAATTGCAATAGATAAAAATGAATGTAAAAGAAAAGAGAAGCCATATGATGAAACCACCTAACAAAACCTTGAAGGGAAGAGAAATTATGGGAGTGGTGGAGGTGAAATTGGCTTGGGAAATTCTGACATAAAATTGTAATTTCAAATGAAAGAAATCTCTCTCTCTCTCTCTCTCTCACACACACACACACACGCATATGCACACACGCACGTGCGGCCGCACACCATGAATTTGCGCTTATTAAAACGTGCCCTCAGAATCTTTAGGTAGCCTTGGAAGATTTGAAGGTGATGGAATTTTATTATCCTGGTGAAATTTGTTCAAGTCTTTGCTGAATTCCCATTCCTCCTTTTTCTAAATTTCAACTTCAGATTTACGTCTAATTTGAAAGCATGGTCCTACAAACTTTCTGCTTATATTCTTCTATTGATATGTAGTCATTTTATAGATTTCTTATTGGTAAAACAAGTCATTTTATGGATTAAAGTAAATTAATTGATTTGAAGAATGTTTCCTGATCAACTCCTCTTGATATAATCCTCTGGAACTGCCAAAGTCCTCGTCGGGACAGCTTAGGTCAGGGAGGCACCTGGCAAAACCTACCTTTAGGCAGAAAGAGAAGTGTAAGTTGTCCATTCAATTATTTAAGCTCATGTGACCAGTCTACAGTCCTCAAAGATTCTCTACCCAGGGCAGCTGAGGGATGGAGGGGCCTGGCAGAAAATTGGAGTACCCATTGGCAGGAAGAGAGAGGTGTAACTTATTAGTTCTATTATCTGAGCTCATGCGACCAGTTTATAACCCTCAAGAGTCTACCAAGCCTGAGAAGAGTCAGAATCTCTGGATGAATATCGAGAAGCAGTGTTTGATACAGGGGATTGAATACATCTATAAGGCACAGACTATGAAGAGCCAGATTTGGAGCATTCTCTATAATCTTGATTTTGGATGGCCTTTTCCATCTCTTTCTATGATTGACCAACACATTATAATCAAACTGATAATAATTTGACATGTGATAGTAGAGTCATGCTGTACTTGTGTTTGGTTTGGGAGATTTATGACCTTGCTTCTTTGTCGAGAGCTTTAAGAGAGTAAATCCAACTCCATGGGTTGCAATAGCATAAAACTAGAATTGAATCTAAAGCACTTGAGGATGCATTTGATTCATGACCGGAATCGAAATTGGGATCAGAATCAAGATAGTTATATCCCTCAATGCATTTACTTAGCGATCAAAATCGAAATTGAAATGGAATTTGAATACTACAGGAGAGTAGGAATTAGATTTTTGGGAGATTAGAATATTTCATAATCTTCATAATTTAACTCTAAGTAGATATTGGACGAGGCTTGACCATCGTGACATACAACATTATCTATACTTGCTGAGTAATGCACGAAAACTTCTTATTGCTGAAATCACCTAATACAAGATCATGCATAATCTTCTAAATTGCTAAGTAGATATTTTGATCGCTCAGCTTTACCATTGTGATGTAACATCATGTATACTTATTACTTGCTAAGTAACGCACGAAACCTTTCTTATTGCTGAAATCATGTAATATAAGAAACCAACTTGCGAAGACCCAGCAACCATGCATTCCCACACTCACCAAGCCCTCCAATCGAAGTTGTCAGCAAACTCCTCATCTTAATCCGAATTCACAACCCGACAATTCTTCCGAATCTCTCCATCACTTCCAGTCAAAGGGCTGATATTCCCCATCTTAATCATAGCCGCCCCAAAGTCCGCCGAGAAGGCGTCAGGGTCCTCACCGTAATTCTGCACCAGTTCATCGGTCGCACTCCCATTCCCCATGAACAACTGCTGGTCCGAGTGCAGCAGCCCCATGCTCCCCATCAGGTCTTGGTAGTAGGCCGTGTCGAAGCTCGCCGGAGTGTCATCGAGCTGTGAGAGGTTGTCGTCATCGCCCGACGGCGGGCACACGGCCTGGAGGGAGGCGGCGTAGTCGCCGTCGATGGTGGAGGTCTCGTTGTAGATCCGGTTTCGGAACGAGACACATCGAGCGAAGCCGAGGGTGTGGGCGCCGGAGAGGACCACGAGGTCCTCCAGGGCCAAACCATGGGATTCAAAGTTGGAGACCAGGGCCGAGAGGTCGGAGAAAGGGAGGGATGCTGGTGTTTGCTGCATCCTTGCTCGCCGTGGTCGAGTCCCTTCTGCCTACGAGAACATCATAGGAGCTTCCTCCCAGCTGCATGCAGTATTGCATTCATGGAAGAATATTTAGATGCCATGCATGGATCACACCATATATATCGACGTTAATGTGGTGCATCCATGGAAGAGATAGTAGAAACAGGAAGAGAATCGTATGAGATAAATTGGAGGCACAGCTACTCACCGCCACAACCGAGTCCCGGGCAGCCACGGCCAGGATATCAGCACACGAGACCACATTTTCTGAGCACACGTCGTTGACGGCATCTTTAATTTGATCGATTACATCGAAGCCTCTGACGGAATTTTTGTTGGGCCCTGCTGTCTTCTCGCCGGTGAAGGTTGGGGTATCATCCAGCAAAATTGAGCCATCGCAACCCTGCAATATTATAAGTATACATCAATTAAATACCACCAACTTTGATGTTCTTGGCAGCATGAAGATATATATACATATATGTAAGGTAGGCCACCCTATACATTAACAAAGCAGTCGTGGAAGTGCAACCGGACCAATGATGCGCCCATCCGAGGTTCGAGTGCGATCGCTTGCTCGACCGTTTGTTTGATGGTGGGAAGCGCTTGAGGACACACCGCATCGTAGAAGTCTGGTGAGAGCTGCCCGATGACCGGAAGGAAGAAAATTGGCAAGACAGCAAAGTATGCGAAAACATAGATGGTAGCCATGGAGAGACACACTTAGAACAACACCATGTTGATATATTATAAAGGGAAAGAGGATGGATAAGTTGGAATATTTACATTAGGTAGGAAGGATTGGCGTGTAGCATGTCTGGAACTCTGTTGATATAAAGAGGAAGATGATAGCTAAGGTTGGAGTGTTCATATTAGCTACAGAGGGATTAGCCTATAGCAAGTCTCCAAGCTACCAAACTCTAATTGTTTGATGAAGTTAAGAATATAATAGTTGATGGCCAGTGAGTAGTCATGTTGTACATATTTTCATTCAATAAAGGTGGCTAAGCCTCCTTTCCATTAAAACAATGTTGACAAGTGACTAAAGCTGTACATAGATTGAGTTCACCCATGTCCCAACCTGCTTAGATCCAATCTGGATTCGATTTAAATACTTGTAGGGCTGGATTGGGTTTCAAATTTAGAAACATTCCATATTTACGTTGGATCTGGATTTATTGAGTTCTGATTTGCTTGAGCCAATCCAATCTAATTGTTAAATAAGTCTAGTTTGGTCTTCTGACCTATTATCTGGCTCGACTTGATCCGATCCGATACAAAATATGTTGTTTTTGTGTCTGCATATAATTGAATTGACCTCAATTATGGAATTGTTTAATAGAAAAGTTATATTAAAAAATAAAACCATAAATGATGAAATCTTTAATTATCTTTGTTGTTAGATTCATTGACCTTGTTTCATATTTTATTCTATGATTTATGAGTCACTAATCATAGAATAGATCGTGCAAGTTTATTTAATTGATGGTTTAACCCGCATACAGGTCTTAGCCTATAGAAAATTTGTAACTACATTTATAAACTTCATCTATGCATAATATGATAGAAATGAAGGCATAGTGCTTAGAAACACTTGGAATTGAGTGTCAGAATTTGTAGAACAATTTAATGGTGGAATCAATCATCAATTATTTGGTCTGAAATAAATGCTGTCATGATCCCACCAATTCAAACTTCTTGAACTGATTTTATTCACATGATATAGGGGATGTTATGGTAAACTAGATAGCTGAGTGATATTGTTTGATGGGAAGTTTGCCGTTTAGATTTTATATTGATATTATGACCAACTTGAAATTTCATCCATGCTCTGCTTCAATCTATTAGATATCTTTAAATGTAATAATTAATTTATATAATCTATAGGGAGTTTTAATTTTGGAATTCTCATTATAAGAAATCTGATCTTTTATGATGAATTTTTTCGTCACTAAAGATGAAACTTTCACTGCTAAAATTATTAGCGATAAAATTTTCATCGTTAAAAATTTGTAACGGAAAAATTCGTAACATTAGCGACGAAATTTTTTCATTGCAAAAGCTTATACTTTCATCTTTAAAATTACAACGAAAAATATTTTCATCACAAAAATGAATATTATTTATTAAAATTTTATTTTTTAATTTTAGCAAAGAATAAAATTTCATCACAAATTTTAGCAACGAAAAATAATTTTTATCTCAAAATTTAGTGACAAAAATAATTTTTGTGGCTAATTTAGCGATGAAAAATAATTTTTGTCTCTAATTTAGCAATGAAAAATAATTTTCATCACTAATTTAGCAACAAAAAAATAATTTCATTGCTAAATTTATGATAAAAAAAATTTCAATGCAAAAATTGTGACGAAAAAAATTTCATCGCAATTTTAGCGATGAAAAAATAATTTTGTCACTAATTTAGCAATGAAATAAAATTTCATCATAAAATTTGCGATGAATTTTATTTTGTCTCAAATTTAGTAACGAAATATAAAATTTTATCATTAAAAGAAAATAAAAAATAAATAAAATTTACAATGAAAATTTATTTTAGCGATGAAATTTATTTCATCGCAATTGTAGTGACGAAAAATATTCCGTTGTAATTTCTAGTGAAAATTTTCATTTTAAATAGTAGAAGAAATTTTTTGATTATTTTTTACGATAAATTAATATTTCATTCCTAAATTAAGTTAGAAATGAATAAATATTTTTTACTATTTTTGCTATGAAAGCACCTGTTTAAATGTAAATTTTCATCAGATTAAGTATATTTTACATAGAAACATATGAACACAATAAAAATATTCAAATTTTAAGTAATAATAAGTTTCATAGCTATCATTATTAGATACAAAAGTATGAGTTTATACATCATTAAAATTAAAAAATTACAAACCATATATCATCACAGTCATTGGCCTCGTTCCCTCCTCCAAGCATCAATTCTGGCCCGATGTGTGTCGCGATGGTTGTGTAGAGGTGGCATCATGTGGCTATAGAGGTGCTAACTTGGAGGCATCGATACCGAGCCGTCCTGCCATCGCAACCACTATCCTCTCTAGTGTCTGGCTGCGATTTATCCAATAAGTAATTTAATCCTGCATCACGCTCATCGATGCCCTGACTGCCTCTGACACCGAGGCATCATCAGACCAGTCAGACAATAAACTACAGAATTTCTTTGAGCGCATGCTAAAAGTGCCCAAACCTTAGCTACCATCCGGAGACGGCATCCAGAATCACATCATCTGTTATCGAACAAACGGACTGTGATCCAGCATCGCTATTAGATCCAACCTCCCTCGTTGTCTGCTCTCTCAATTGTAACATTTTTTTCTTCATAATAAACCAAATAACACCATAAGTTTGTTTCAAAAGCTTTAAAAGCATTCAAAATGTAATGCTGTCTCGTCTCCTCGGTCACAAACTCGTTACTCTTATTCTGATAGAATTTACCATAGACATCGACTTCGCATAGTCTCTATTCAAATAAAAAAAAGATATCAAAGTAATTATATATTCAATAAAATTTACAGCATGCAATTACAAATGCAGTTACGTACCGTCCTCTTCATTTTTTGTGCAAAAGAGGCACTCTCTTGCATATGAATAGAATCAATCTTACTCCTATTCGCCTTGTTTGCCTCCGATCATCACTAAAATACATACAATTATAACCAATAAAGGGTATAACAATATCAAAATAATTTGAAACACTAAATATATCTGAAATGCCTCACTCCCAAAATGCTCGCATAACCATTGCCAATCGTCACAAGACCCTGCCCAATTTCTATAAGACATGGGTCACAGGGTCAGTCCCCTTTGTCCGTAGCTGATTGCAGTACGTATAAAGCCTACATCGTTGATCTCTGCACCTGTTTGCAGTCATTTTGAGAATACATACCGTCACTTGTTCATCGGTGCAATCTTCGAAGTTAATATTATCCTACACATATGAACATTCATCATAATAAGAAGCAAAGACATAGAATTATCCATGTAACAAAGAATTATCCATGTAACATCCTTAAAGTCTATCAAAGAGACTAGAAAAAGATAATATGGACCATGTAATGATATACAAAACATAGAATTATCCATTATTTATGAGGACATTCTTATTATCCTGCACATTTGAAGTTAATTCTTACCTTGATGTGAGAGACAAGGGCATTACAATATCAAGGGGCGATATGCTTGAAACTTTTGGCAGCCCACAAAAAATGATTTCACATGTACAGACTGATCTCGTTGGCAACTATACTAGCCTCTGTGCCAGTCAGATGATCTCGAAATATCTGTACTTTTGGCTCTTCATTACGTGTATGCACGTATTTCTCCAAAATAAGGCCCATACTAGGACCACGCACCGCGCGTCGCTGCTGTGTTCCTGCATATGAAAATTTATAAAATGAACATATATCATCTACCAATGGATGTATATAACAAAAAATGTACATAGTTTATAAATTTGATAGAGATGTACTTGCAGGGGAATGATGCTGCGGTGCCATGACCTCCGACTGGGCGGGGTCTGGCTGAGCACTAGCTTGCTCCGCGGACTTAGACAGCTGAGTCTTATCTAAGTCCTTTAACTCGTCATGCAAAATGCTAAAGTGAGGATGTATATCATTAAGTGGAGCCTGCTATCTATCCTGTGAACGTCCACATCTAGGACCAGCCATGATGTTGTAATAATTAAGATAATTCAAGTTAGTATGTAGTCAAAAAATTTAAATTCTATGTGATGTAACAAAAAATAAATAAATTATTTATTTATATTAATTATTATTCTCAAAATCTGAACTCGTATCCATATAGTCGTCCTCAATAGGACTCGTAGAAGGTGCCAATCCTGAAGTACTATCATCATTATCATTGATGAAGTCATCATTCACATGTGACTGTGATCCTAAATTATTGTGGGATCGTGCCCATGCCCGTGCTGACATTCTAACAATAGGAACATCCTCAGGTTCACAGTCGTCTTGTTGCAATTGTCCTATGTCGGCCATGTCATCTAGCACTAATATGTTATCTGGTGCTTGCATTTGATATGTTTATTTTCAATAGTTGTACAGACTTCATTCTCTAGACCTTCATCATTCAAACATATGAAAAGTGCGGGATCGAACAAATATCTATGCTGAGCCCTTATTGCAACTCGCCAAGGCTCTTTCACTTTGGTATCCTCAAGATACCACATTAGTCTCGCTTGTTTTGCAAAAATATAAAGATCACTTTCGTACCATAAGTGATCGGTGTAGATACTGATGAGCTGAGGATCTATAACAAGTGGCTTGTATCATCCTAAATCATACCATTGACATTTGAAAAATACGACCCATCAAAGACCACTATACCTCAGCTCTATAACCTTATGCAGAACATCAAAAAATTTATTATCTCACCCTTGTGCTCGCCCTCCATGCTTATTCCACAATTTTGTGTGGTTCGATCACGATCATGATTTTCATTAAGAATCGCATACCATTGACTCTGTATGCTGAATATACCGATACACATGCAAGTACGATTAAGTCATCACTAATACAGTTAGGATTGTCTATACGTAGTTGAGCTAACTACAATTAAAAGAACAATAAACAAATTATGTTTGACTAAATAAATACTATATAAATGAATCTTGAGTCATGGTGAACATTAACATAGCTTATCCATTCGTCAAACCATGATGCAAATTGATTTCTATATCATGCCATTGCTAATGTAAGATTGATTCTTCTAAGTTCACTTTCGTGCTCACTGAAGTGATACAGTAATAACATGTATATTTTATTTAAACTCTACGAGTATGTACATTCATGCAATATTAACACTGAAAAAATTAAATGTATATACTCATATCATGTACGCTTTCACCTTCTCTTAATTCTTTAGCATATACCAATGCATGTTGTCCGTTTTCTGTGGTGTAACATTCAAAAATCTATCGTACTATATAGTCGGGCAATATTGGAGAACACGGACAATCTATCGATAAGAATGTCATCAACATCGATATTTCATTGCGGCCTCATAAATTTGATCTCCACTCTCTGAAGGTACATAGAGTAGAATATCAGACATTCATTCATTACATGTGCCTCCGCTATTGAACCTTCGGATCGTACTTTGTTAGCGACGGCACTCTTGTATTCTCGTATCCCTTATCCAATAATTTATCAATTGATATATATACATAATAAGTTTTACAATAATAAATAATAATTTTTACAATATCATGCAATTACCTTTCAATTGGATATATCCACTTTGTATGTACTAGCCTATCTAGTCTAGCCTCATGTGGAAGATGAACTAAAAGATGCACCATGATATCAAAGAAGGCAGGAGAGAATATCATCTCGAGCTTACAGAGAATAATGATAATTTTTCCTCTAATATGTCGATTTGACTTTTCTTAACATCTTTGCACATAAGTCCCAAAATAAGTTTTTAGATCAAGTAATATATCGCACACATTATCCGGCAACAATCCACGCAAGCCAACTAGGAGCACATGTTGTAGAAGCACGTGGCAATCGTGACTTTTCATCCCAACGATCTTCCCATCTTTCGACTTGATGCATCGTTTCAAGCTTGAGGCATATCCATCGAAAAATCTCACTGATCTCAGATATGTGAGAAATTGATTTCTCTCTCTTTGGTTCAGTACATAACATGTCAATAGCTTGACCAGCCTATCTTCTTGTCGAATCAAATGTAATTCTTTTATAATCTGCATGTCCTCCAAGTCAAGACGAGCATTCATGGTATCCTTCGTTCTTCCTTCGATATTGAAGATGGTATAAAATACATTATCAAATATATTCTTTTCAGTGTGCATGATGTCAAGAGTATGTCGAAGAAGAAGTATTTTTCAATATGAAAGATCGAACAACTTGCTCTTTTTTCTTCAATTTTCGATATTTGTTCACACGCCTGCTTGGCTGGCCAGACCCTTACCAAATATGATATCTTGTGGTTGGATAATTGATTTAAAATATTATCCATAGATCAGAACTTTAGTTGGGTACGTCGTTCATGCTTGCCATTGAACTTAAGACTTCTCCTCCATCTATGATCATTCGACAAGAAAAATTGATGGTCGATGAATAAATCTTCTTATGAATATGGTCTGATGTAATATCATCATTACAAGTTGGGCATGCTTTATACTCTTTGTATACCATCCAAAATATCGCCGTATGTGAAAAAATCATTAACTGTCCAAACAGTGCCGCATACATGCGAAAGATACCTCCTACGAAATGATCATACGTTTTGCACCCTTCTTCCTATAAGTATTGCCACTCTTCGATCAATGATTCTAAAAATATGTCTATGTCTCTTTCAGGAGCACGAGGACCAGAGATCAACAAAGCCAGTAGATTAAAAAGTGATTTCATACACTTTCAAGATGGTAAATTATAAGAAACATCATAACGGACCACATACTGTATGTAATGCTAAAATTATCATATGGATTAAATCCATCTGTTGCCAACCTTAATCTGACATTTCGTGAATTAGCTGCAAACCATGGATGTTCACGATCAAAATATTTTCATGCATCTCTATCTGATGGATATCTCATGATATCGTCGTTGATGTTATTTCTCTCTTAATGCCATTGCATGTCATAGGTAGTATGTCTTGACATGAATAATCGACATAGTGGCGGCATAATCGAAAAGTACTGTAAAACTTTGCATAGTATTTTTTTTTATCCTTATTATACTTTCATTCCATCTACTTGAATGACAAATCGGATATGCTTGTAGATTTTTTTATCCTTCCGAAATAGAACATAATTATTCGGACATGCATGTATCTTTTCGTAGCGTAGCCTAAGTCATCGACTCCTAATCCGAGTCCTTTCAATAATTTTTTGGCTTCGTAATGACTTGACAGAAGTAACTCTTCCTCAGACAGCAGGTCCTTCAAAAATTTGAGCAACCAATTAAATGAGTTATTTGACCACTTATCAAGTATCTTCATATGTAATAACTTTATTACGGTGGATAACAGAGAGTACTTACAATCAGGATAAACGTCACTTTGCGCATCTCTTAATAGACGCTCGAATCTATCATTCACAGGCATGTTACTGTCCTCCTCAACTTTTTGTCTTGGAATGGGATGCTGATATTCTGATCCCGCTTTCATATTTGCTTCAAATAACTCCGGATGGAGATTTTTCAAAATTTTTCTATCTTCTGCATTGAGTGTTTCCTTTCACGACTAAATGATCCACCTACTGACGATGCATTTGTGAGACTTTTGAGCAACATGCTCAAGCCAGTCGGCAAATTCATCATGACAAGTCCATCTCTTGTAAGTCACATTTATATCGTATTCGTATAAATGATTCTGAATATCTGATAGGATACATCAAAATAGATTTCTGCATCGACACATGGACAGCGAGCTTTCTTATCTTCTCTAGTGTAATTAGACATCACGTTCATGAAAGACATCACACCCGCAATATACTCGAGATAGAACTTATCGTGCAATGACATCCAACTACAATCCATACCTACATATTTATGATGCAAGTTATACAGTCAATCTTATGTAATAATAGTTGACTAACGCCTTATATCCCCTACCTATAAGGTGGGGTCCTATCCCATTCAGAAATGCGAGAATTTAATATTGCCATACATATTTTCTACACCAAAAAAATTTTGGCAGTATTTTGGTGCAGTTCCTCAGATACATAAACACTAAAATTATACTACATACTCAGAGAACATGATCGAAAATACCGACAAATTTTTTTGATGTAGAAGCACATAATATGCAATATAAAATTCACTCATATACCCAAACTGTCCACAAGGATAATTCGAGAATAGCATGTACAACACTAATATTTTTTTTCATTAAAGGACAAACATTGGTTCATGCACGCTATCTTTGAACGAAAATTCTAAGGTTTATTGATTTGTTATGCTATGATTAACATATTATTATTATAATGATTTTATTTTTAAACTATTTTCAGATCTCAAACTATGCTTTATATAAGGAGTAGACCAATGAATAATCATAATTACGCCTAACGACTCAAATCAATTAAAAAAAATTTGAAATACTGTGAACTACCAAAGTTATTGCTTTAGATTTGTACAGCTACTTAACAATCATAAAATTTAAAATAAATCATACCCTAATTTTCGACTCCCTCCATAAATCTCATAGAAAGAGGGAAAGAGAGAGGGGTACCGAGATGGATGCAGACGGTGGTGGCTGTGCAGCAACGGTGATGGCGGCGCAGCGACGGTGATGACGGCAACCTACAGGATGGACCATGAGAGAGAGAGCCATAGAGAGAGAGGGGCTGTACTTGAGAGATCTTGAGAGAGAAGGAGAGATCGCAGCCCGACAGACTTTAAAAGGGATAGTGGTGGAGGTGGAGGCGGAGTGACAACGACGGTAACGCAAGTGGAGCGATGACGATGGTGGCGGCTCTAGAGGAAGCAAACAACCATAAGAGAGGGAGAGAGAGAGAGAAAGGAGCGAGGGAGAGGGGAACCTGGGGAGGACGACGATGGCACTGGCGGAGGAAGGATGACGACGAGGGATGGCTCGATTCGATTGGTGCAGTGGGACGATGGCACGGAGGGACGACGTCGACTGACGATCGGAGAGGGCTTGAATCAGCCAGTCGGTGGCATGGCTCAGCGGAGTGAGAGAGCGAGAGAGAAAGATGAAGAGAGAGGGAGGGCGCGGTGGGATGATAAGCGTCGGCATGTGAAGGATTTTGGAGCAAAATTTTACCCTAAAAATTCTTATTCCCTCTCTTTTTTTCAATGAAAAAACTCTTCAGTGATAAAAAAATATTCATCACAAAAATAAAAATTTCATCGAAAAGAGTATTTTTATGATGAAAATTTTATTCATCATAATACTTAATTTTGACGATGAAAAATTTTTTCATCGTAAAAAAATAAAATTCTAGTGATGAAAAAAATTTCGTCATTAAAAATCCACTTCTAGCAACAAAATTAATATTTCGTTATAAAAGAGTCAATTTTTTACAATGAAAATTTTTGTCATCGTAAATACTTAATTTTTGGCAACAAAATTTTTTTCATTATAAAAATATGCCTATTTTCGATGAAAAATTTTTTCGTCGCTAAAATTTTATTGTAAAAAATTAGATTTCTTATAATATCTTTGTAATTATTTTTTGAGCACCATTGGAAAAAGAGAATTGTAATGAAGTTGGGATCCATTTTGTCCAAATTTCAATCTTTCACATTATAACTCCATGTTAAAACATCAGATCTGAACAAGGAACTAGATTGATTCAAAGCCACTTATGATCCGATCTGATTCGATCCATTTGCAGCTCGAAGTGCAACTAAACAATGTTGTGCCCATGCAAGGCTCAAGTGCAATAATTAGTTACTTAAATCGAGTTTAATGGTGGGAAGTGCTTGAGGACAGACCTCATCAATTTAAGGCTGCAAATGGGTCGGGTTGATCTATAATCCGACCCGATCCGACCCGGTTAGACCCAACCCAACCTCATGTAAAAGACCCATGGAGCCGGTCGGATTCAAAATTGGATCCGTTTCTTTTTCGGATCGGATCTGGATTTTTTGAATTTGGATCTGATCTGATCCGTGGAGATTTTTGGGTTAATTTGGATCTTAAGATACATGATTCGACCCGATCCGATCCGATCTTGACTCAAACATAGGACCCGAACCTAGTTAGAGTGACTCACCCAAATAAGGATTTGGGCTTGGGCCAAAATTTTCAAACCCTTCGATCTTCTCCATTCCATTCCCAAACTAAAAATCTCCGAACCTAAAAATTTTCAAACCCTTCAGTTCTTTTATTCTGACTGTTGTAATATCTATAACAATCCGAGGAGGAAAGATTGGATAGATTCTTGATAATTTAAATGAAGGGCATCTCGATTACTTCTTTTAGCTTCTTGTAGGGCTCAGTTTTCTAAACCTTCTGGTTTATGTCTATTGTGTCATGAGGTACAAAAGTAGAGGACTTTTTAAT
>KE504655.1:1451614-1464048 GCA_000441515.1 Elaeis oleifera | reverse complement strand
CCGAGGAGGAAAGATTGGATAGATTCTTGATAATTTAAATGAAGGGCATCTCGATTACTTCTTTTAGCTTCTTGTAGGGCTCAGTTTTCTAAACCTTCTGGTTTATGTCTATTGTGTCATGAGGTACAAAGTAAGAGGACTTTTTTAATTCCAATTCGTTTTGTTGACTTTAAAAAATTTCAGAGTATGTTCTAATGTGCACAGATGTTGTATCATCTACAGTATGTAGTCTCATTTTTAATCATGTACAAATATTCCTCTTGTATGATGTTTTAGATTGAGATAATTATATCACTATATAAAATTCATATATTTTTTTTTACTTTTCTTTTTTTGTGTGGACTTCTGAAATTTTGACACTTCTCAAAAATCCGCTTGTTTCCCTCTGCTATCCAATACAATTAATTATTAAAAGTTACAGTTGGAAGATTGAAGGAAAAAAAGAAAGAGGCATTTCTTAGTTGTCATCTAATATTAGTATTCATTGATGGTAGATTTCAAATAAATTAAATCCATGATCCGATCCGATCCGAATCGGATCCGAACTGGACTCGTATTTTATGGATTGGGGTCGGATTATATATGGATCCGATCTGATCCGAATGATTCAATGAGCTAATAAATTCGATCATGGATCTGATCCGATTTTTTATCGGGATGGATATGGATCCAATATCAAGATCCGATTGAGAAATCGGATCAGATCGGGATCATTCAGGATCCGATCCGATCCGACTCATTTGCAGGCTTACTTATCGTAGAAGTCTAGCGAGAGCTGCCCAACGACCGAAAGCAAGAATTGGTAAGACAGCAAAGCCTATGAAAGCTTAGGTGGTAGCCATGTAGAGACACACCTCGAACAACCCCATGTTGATATATTACCATGAAGGGAGGGAGGATAGGTATGGAATGTTATATTAGCTGGAGAAGGATTGGCGTGTGGGACGTCTGTTGACATAAAGTGGAAGATGATAGCTAAGGTTGGAGTGTTTATATTAGCTAGAGAGGAATTAGCCTATAGCAACTAAGGAGGCTACCAAATTCTAATTGTTTGATAAATCTGATGCATGACTAGTTAAAAATATAATAGTTGATGACAAGCGAGTAATGGTGTTGTACATATTTCGATTCATTAAATTTTTGGAGGGTTTAACCTGCCTTCCATCAAAATAGATAAATAGACAAATACAATGTTGACGAGCGACCAACCGGCGACAGATAAACACGCCCGCATAGAAGTCTTTATAACATCAAGCGTACGGAAATTTGGGCTAAACGTTGTTCTCCGGCAACGCTCCCGCCATCTCTAATCCTCTTGGATCGAGAGGTAGCGGAAGCTTCCATTCCGAGCTTCATTTGGAATGGAAGGCAACGGACGCAGGAGAAAGCCCTTCTCCGAAGTCACGAATTTTTTCGCGCGATCCCTCTCTTCGTCCTCGGCCCCTCCTCTCCTCTGACGCGCAAGACCAAGCTCCATCACAAGCGCTCGGAGCGGAAATCCTCTCCGTCATCGAACATCGACGCTGTCTCCGGTCGATCCAGCTCCATCATCGGATCCACTGCCCCGGAAACCCGGGAATCCGAGAAATCCCAAATCGAAACCTCGAGGTGATGAGATATCCGTGGATTCTGGTATAATTCCCCTGTTCTTTAGTCTTTCTCCTTAATTAGTTGATATCGTGGAGCTTGGAAGCTCGAAATTTGGGTTGTTTATATTTAGAAAGACAGGCCGAGGATTTACATTGCGAGTTCTTCTCTTTGGGGCTCCGAATTTGGTCTGGCATTCTTTCTGTGGATGCTAGGTTTTAGGGAGTGTGAGGAGATCTTCACATGGCTGGTTTTGATACGCCTAGGTTTAGGAAAGTGAGAGAGTTTTTCTCTGTTGAAATTTGATGGTGCAAATTGTCCATCAATTGTCGTTAATTCAAACTTAAGGGAGAGGGGGAAAAAAGGATACTCATGTTTATTGTTGGTTGATGATTATAAGTGGTGAACTCTTCTTCTTAGTATGGTTTTTCTGGTTGCGTTTTCTTCCATGAGTTTGGTTCGACGATAAATCCATTGCTTATATTTAAGTTGATAAGTCCTGTCGTTCAGATGTAAAAGCTTCCTTGTTGTCAATTGTAAAACATGGCTCTGCTATGCTATCTTCTCAAGTTTGATGAGTATGCATATTGTAGCAAAGATAGTGTTAGTTATCAGAAGAGTTTATTATCACACAGAAAAGTATGAAGAGCATGGACATTTGCTCTCTAAGATTATATGGATAAGCCTTCAGAATCTACTTTCATTGCCAAATCCTGCTGTCGTAAGAACTCCCTTTGAGCAACGGTGTCATAAGAATTTCAAAATGATAGATTTTGCTATCAAGTTCGGTGTAAACTGTCACTAAAGTCCTTTGTGTTTTTGATTCCCTTGAACTTTGGGCTTTTTACAGTTGGAAATGCTGTTAGTCTTCGCACATATGAGCATTCTACAGTTTGTATGCAGTGGAATTTAGAAAGAAGAAAGGAGAAGGGAAAGGCCATTGCAGCCCTAGGGGCATTTAGATGCTCTTCATGGAGAGAGTTAAAAGTATTGGGTGGGCATTTAGATGCTCTCCATGGAGCGAGTTGAAAGTATCGGGTAGGCGCATTATTTGTTGCTTAATAAATTGTTATTTTTTGGCCTTAGTAAATGGTTGCTCATTAAGTTATCAAAAGTAATTTTAAGTTCTCTCACATCTTTCGGTATCATTTCTGAGCTCTCCTTTCAAACCTTAGCTTCCATGACCTGTGTCTTTTTCAGATTTTTCAGATACCATAATAGTTCGATATAAGGATTTCATAGGATGTAGAGGATAACTCTTTTGTTTGTCTTTCCTTTTCCTTGGTGGCTATACATACTTCATAAAAATTATCTAGTACAAGACACACCAGCTTTTCTAGCGAAACAATTTGTTTCGCAGTTTAGTTGATTTATGTTCATGATTTCACTGGTTCATTTCCTCCCTGTAGGAGTAAATCGAAGATGAATAAACATCAGCCTTACAAACTTTCAATTCCTCATCAGAAAATCAAAAAGGTCGCTTCTTACTTAAACTCCTACTTTTGTGTCCACATCAAAGGAAGATTACTCAGACGGCGTTGTTGTTTTAGAGAGCAAGATCCTTGAGATTCTTCGTTTGCTCTCTTACATCAAAACTACTGTAACTTGCTTTGAAGCAACTTCAATAGACTTTTGAAATCATCTGTTTTTGGCTTCTTTTGTTGTGTCTATCTGGGTTGCTTTAGACATGTAGTCATTTCTGTTTTACCTCAATGCCTCCCCCCAGCCCCTCTGTGAGTGCATTCTGTTCTAACAAACTTGAAGATAGATATTAGTTATTTTGATTTCAAAGTATGCTTAAAAGAACAAAAGAAACAACTATTGAAGGGGAAAAGAAACTTTTCAGAAATTATATATGATCTGTTCATAGTTATGGATGATGCACATTTGCAGATGTTTATGTAAAGACAGAAAACAACCTGAAAATCTTTGACAAGCCACATATATGACAGTACATGTTTTGGAAAATCCAGAGGGACATGTCTATTTGACACCTGAAAAACCTACTTACACTTACCCATTTGTGTCCTTATGGTTTTCTAGTAAATTTCCTGAGCCAACATGCCCAAAGAGGGGAAACTACACTTGGTTCTTTTTATCACGTAAGTTTATTTCTAGGTTATAAGCTTTTGTAAAAATAAATTATCATTTAATAAATTCATCCAATTTCCCTCTGCTGGAGCTATAAGAATTTTTGAAATTTGATTAGTTTCATCTCCTCAGAATCATTTTGAAATTAGAAGGCTATGCATGTTTAAATTTCATGAATACATACGATTCACATTTATATACAAATAACCAAGGCAAGTGTTTGTGAGATGTATTTTATGCGCTGCAGTATTTGTTTCACACTTTGTCATCTTTATATGCTTGGATTTTCATTCAATGATGTACACTCTCATTTTAATGTTGCTGAAACAGCCTTGCTGATTCAGTATCCTGTACTGTGTCAGCTAAATGTGTTTTTGTTGGCATATTCAACACACCATATTTAGACTTTTTTTCCTTAAGCATGGGGATATTTCTCATTTTTCCAAATAGCAATACCAATATACAGATGTGCATATATCGATATACATTGCAAGCTTTTTCTCATCAAATTATGGTCCATTTTCTTGGATCATATTGCATCAGTTGCAGTGAAGTTCTTGATGTGGAAAGTGCCTTCAAATCATTTTTTGTTACCTCTGTCAATGTTACATTTTCTGCCTCCCTTGTTTCTGGCGCTCAACCCATATGCATGCATCTCTGTATTGGGGATGTAGGATAATGAAGTTACTAAGGACCTATTTTTGATGAGAAATTCTTTATGCACCGCAGGCGGTGCATAACCGCACGCACCGCCACGGTGATTGGTTCTTCGCGCGTCGCACCCCGGCTCCGTGTGTGAACCAATCACCGCGGACAGTGCGTGCGGTTCTGCACTGCCCGTGGTGCACAAAGAATTTCTCATTTTTGATACCCTTACAGGACTCAACTAAAAATCCTGTAAGATTTATAGGTTGGGCCATCTTTTAGCATGGTCCTGTACTAACCAAACAACATCCAGCCCAAATCCTGTGGAAGAAAAAAAGACCACCATAGGTCTTTTTTCCTTCCTGCAGCCCAAAAGCTAGGATCTGGGTTGAATTTGGACAAGTTGTTAGAAAATGCAAGCTAGATGAGCCAATATGTTTGATTCCTACGGGATTTTCAGTCCAATCCTATCAAAATATCCAAACAAACCGTAAGATAGATTTGATCATACTATGGCTTGTTATGAATGTTTAAAAGATGCCAAAGCTTGATAATTAGCTTGTGATGAAGCATTTCATTTAGATAAAAGGGTGTCAGGTGAATGAAGCATGTGATGGTTTGTAGCCATCCATGCTACGGTTTTGCATGTTACATGATATTGTACCATACTTCTGAAACTAGATTAGCTTTTGTTTTGTTTTGTTTTTTTTTTGTTTTGAGGTTGAGAAACTAAATTAAATTATTCCAATAGATCATGCTAGATTTTGTCTATTGAATTGCCACTGTCATTCTAGTGCATTTACTTACATTCTAGTTTATGGAACTTTCTGCTGGTAATTTTGTGTTGATCAACCAGTCTAAAAGGGCTTAACTGAAACATGCTTGCTTGTGCATGATATTTGCATTTCATTTCTTCATAGAGTTTGTATTGGAAACTGCCTGGGACAAGATCAGCAGATCCTGCTTACTTCACTGTTTATGCTGATGCTCTCTATCTTGCAATGTTTCTTAGAAATTACATATGTAGTTGCCAAGTTAAGATCTAGAGTAACTGAAGACCCATTGCCCCAAGTAAACCATCCTCCATGTTTCATCTCTCTTGTTTCTACTGGTTTGGCCTTCACTTTTCCGATTCTCGTGTCTTTCATCTGTTCTGGTGCTGCTAGCATTCAAGACATTTCATTCTTGAACCGATGAGCTCCCAAGATTTTCATACTACAAAAGTTTAGGGCATTCTTATTAAACAAATGTTGAATTTTTGGATCATTATAATGTTTCTTTAGCGATTTTTTTGGTTTGACTTTAATAACTGCACATTGTAGTTTGGGTTTTTGCAGGTGAGCCATGCTAAGTTCTTAGTTCATTTTTTTCCTGTAAAATGTTACTCTTTATGCTAATGCCTTTCTGGTTTCAATTCAATCAGCTCTATCTCTCTCTCTCTCTCTCTCTCGCCCCGCCCACCCCACCCCAACCCACCCACCCAACAACACACACACACACCCCATACTTCCTGTTCCCTTTCAGTCAGTCTACACACTATTTTTCTGACATATATATCACATTTAAGTGATTAATCTCCCTCAAAAAATCCCCAAAAGCAACACCACAAAATAGCCGGAGATGAGAGTCTTGGTGGTCCTATATACCTCAGGATTATATTGAGCAACAGAGAGCCTACTTGCAGAAATAGATGCATTCGAACTGCCCGAGGAAGCAGTCTCAGAGAGTGAACTGGAGCAGCCAAGCTGATCCAGTTATTGATTTCCATTATTCTCTTTGCAGAACAGACAGTACAGACTACTGACCAAGCACGGTTTCTGTAATGGGTGTACCACATCAAAAACATCTAGAAATTTTCGCAGAAGGCATGGTTACTGCAACGTAAATCCAGCCACGGTGGCTCACATATTGAAGCAAACCATTAGCAGAATCTGACACCTTTTCTTGATCATTATTTGTTTTCCTTTTCCTTTTAACTTCTATGTTGGGTTTACCAAAGTACTTTCTGAAAATGCTACTCAATCAGGTCATGTTAGCTCCTTCAAGGGTACGACTACTACACAATATTTTTCTATAGCTCAGCAGTAATTGGATCATGTTGCTCTTTTGTGCTTTGGAAGAAGCAGTAAGGGATACATGACATGAGAACTTATTTTTAGATGCTTCTATACTCTCACACAGTCAAGCTAACCCCAACACATTGAAAGAAACAAATTAGCAAAATTATTGTCCATCTATTACGATTTTGCAGCAGAACCTGAAGAAATGGTGCTCTGGTGACCAACAGAGATTACATAGAATACATCAATAGCCAACAGCACTTGATCCAGGGATTATGATACACAGGGAACTCGCTGAGGCAAGGAGTTGTGTGAAGCATGGGCAAAACATCATATTATTTCATACTTTATTCAATGCAGGATTTATGCAACCCTTTGGAATGATCGATGGTGGTCGAAGCCCCGCTAGTAGCTTAGATGACAAAAAGCATTGGCAGAGGAATTCCTCATCAGAAACCTCTGTACCAACTACAGAATGCTTCTTCGTGGAAGCCACTGCTACAACATTTGCAGTCCCCCTACGCACAAATTCCAAGTTACGGTGATCATATTTTGGCAACTAGTAAACGCCAGTAAACATATAAATATTTCAATTAAAGAGTTGCTAAAGAACAATCAGAAATTCCTAATGGAGAACGGAGGAAACATTAAAACCCAATATATGATTCCAATATTTCTACCACAACTACGATCCGATATATAGCTCTTCGAGAGGTGACAAACAAATTGTTTCATACTTCTTCTCAGGGACGATAAATCAACAAACAAAACTACATCAAGCTAATCAAAAAGAAATCGATTTAAAAGAAACCCTAAACCCTAAAGTCGAACAAGATCCAAAGCATAAGAACCAGTCTCCTTATATGGGAACGTATCTCTTGACCGCCTGCTTCCCTACGACGGCGAAACCCGCCGCCAGCCCTCCGATCGCCCCAGCGATGGCCGCCGACCTCGGCCCCGCGGCGGCCTTGTACACCGCCCCCGTGCTCACCGCCGCAGCCACGGTGCTCAGGACCCCGTCGTTCCCCGTCCAGGAGCTGATCCCGCTCTCCAGCCCGGCGAAGATGAGGCCCAGGACCCCCATGGAGTTCCCCAGCCGCCGCCCGGCCTGTCCGGAGGAGTTGAGGACGCGGTTGAGCCGGAGCTTCAGGGACTCGCCGGGCTCAGCGCCGCGAAGGCCGGCGGCGGAGCCCCGGGCAGCCCCAAGGGCGGCGCCGGCAAGGTAGGCTGTCCCGGTGTATAAGCTGAGTCTGTGGCCCAGGTGCGGCCCTGGAGGGCGGCCTCCTCGGAGAAGAGG
Organism: Elaeis oleifera; assembly: GCA_000441515.1. Classification (NCBI taxonomy): domain Eukaryota; kingdom Viridiplantae; phylum Streptophyta; class Magnoliopsida; order Arecales; family Arecaceae; genus Elaeis; species Elaeis oleifera. Next base: position 1,456,368 of record KE504655.1, on the reverse strand, counting down.
AGCTCCGGAGAGGTGGGAGGTCGTAGAGGAACTGGTGGACGGGCATGGCGGAAGACTGCTGGAGGGATTCATAGGGGTTGAAGAAACGGTAGGTCCTCCGGTGCTCGTCGTCGGAGGAAGAGGATGGCGTGTAAGGGTGGTGAAATCCGCCATTGGAGCAGGAATTTTGGTTGGAGGGAAGCTTGGGAGAAAGAAAAGAAGGGTTCCTCCTTCCTTTCTTTGTTAGGGTTTATGTTAGGGTCTACGAAAGAGGAAAAGAAGCTGCTGCTAAAACCGTTAGGGTTTATGTTAGGGCTCAAGGAATGACTAACGCCGTTGTCGCGAAATAACGGACACTGCTAAAACCGTTACTGTTATTTCTTACTAAAATTTTGAAGCTAAATTTTAACTGAATAACGGGATCCGAAACCCAGAAAACTTATTCAAAGTGCAAGAAAACTCAGATGTAAAAATTGCGGGTTTTCAGGGTTTCGCCTTTCAGAGAATGGTGAAATAACTGCAATTTTTGCATCCGGATTATCGAAATGCAAACTCTTTTTTCTTTTTGGATTTTGGAAAAGAAGTGGGGATTCTTAAGGTGGAGCTGAATGATCATGCAGGATTGCAATTCAAGTAGCGGAGATTTAACTTAGGTTACAAATAATTAGTTAGATCATTTCCTCACTCGTCTTGACACGAATGACTAGGGATATAAATGAATGAGTAGAGGTATAAATGATAACTCGCCTGATTTTATTATTTTATAATGTTTGGAGAATATCTAAATAAATTTTTGATAACTTTATTCAGTTAATTTCGAATTATATATACATGATCCAATTTCTTATGAGATTGGAGTTGAATTTAGCTACATTCAAATTTGAAAATTTAATGACATGAATACTAAAATTAAACATATATATGTGTGTATGTGAACATATGAATATATAAAAAAAATAGTTGTATAATTTAGAGAACTAGGGATAAATCCTAGTTTTACTTTCAACAAGCTCCCCAGTTGAGTTTTATGTAAAAGTAATTTTCAATTCTACATATAAATTAAAATAATTTTTATTTTTGACTAAAATTATCTTTGTATCTTTATATCCTTATACAATAAGACAATATTCTTTTACAATAAGATAATATTATATTATATTAGTGCAGTATTATAATAAGATAGTATTTCTTTACAATAAGACAGTACTGTTTTATAATAACGCAGTATTGTTTTATAATAGTGCAGTATTACATTATATTAGTGCAGTATTATAATAAGACAATATTCTTTTACAATAAAATAATATTATATTACAATAAGATAGTATTGTTTTATAATATTACAGTATTATTTTATAATACAGTATTACTTTATAACTGCAGGGATAATTCAATCATTCATGCTATTTGAGAAGCTACTTTTAAGTTATGTTTCAAATGAAGTGTATTTTTATTTAAAATTTAAATGGAGAGCTATTTTTAAGTTTAAACTCAATTGAAGATTTTTCATTAGTTTATCTTATATAATTTGCATTAATTCTTTACTTCATATTCATACATTTCCTCGTGCATGCTTATCTTTTATTATTTATTTCTAAATCCCAACTAATATGTAGTTTTTGATTATGTTCCAATCAAATAAATATAAATAGAAATTTAAATCCATTCCACCGATGATTAGATTTATTGGGACAAGTCAATCGATCTCCGACTCCGACTCTATATCGGCCGCATGAACACATTACGCCGACTCACAATCGACTGACTGACCAATAGTCGGCTATTATCAACCAACAACAGAACTCAGTTAATCTTCGATCGAAGACCATCGGCATATCAGAGTCAGAGTTACCGATCGATGCTCATTCGGATCTCCAAGACTACCGACTTATCAGTATTACCGACATATAGTCGGCCTACCTTCTCAACACACCTAACCGTTATAAACGGTTATCGACTACGTGTCACGGTCATTAATAAGAATAAATAGCCCACTAACTCTACGATTATGTCACGATAATTTAGCGCCATAAAAACGGAACCACATACTCAACGGTTACATCAGAATCATCTATAAAAGGGAGGTAAACGAACAGCACAGATAAGGCAATTCTGGGCTAAGACTCTGCCGCTCTAAACATTCTTTAATCTGCTGTTCACCAACCCCTCTCTGACTTAAGCATCAGAGGATCCCCATCGGACACAACTCCAGTCTGTGAGGATTTTGTCTTGCAGGTGCTCTTCACCGGCAATAGGCGACAAGGAATTTGGCTGCAACAGATTGGCGTGTCAGGAAGGAGAAAAACTACGGTCAACCATGCCAAGACCCAGAGCTCAACATTTGAGTGGATCGACGAGACAGTCTTTCCGTCGGAAAGATGTTCCTCCCCCACCTCCGGTGGCAGAGCCCAGTTCCTCGCGTCTTGTGGTTACCACGGACGCACAGATTATTGCACTTACGTAGCAAATAAAGATTTTGACGAAGGCCGTTCAAAGCTTCCAGCAGCAGCAACAGTCGCCAGTGGAGCAACCGGTGGCTCAGTCAGTGCCATCTAGGCACAGCCGCCGTCCTCCACGGTGCTCACCCTCCTCATCTCTGGAGTGACCGTTTCGACACTCTCACCGAGACGGACAACCACATTCTCGGCACTCCCACCGTGCCACCCATCATTTGCGATGTTCTCCCTCTCCTTCTCGTGCACACAGTATCAAGAAGGAGAAATGGCCGCGGACACCTTCTTCTTCTCCTTCTTCTAGCTCTTCAGAGAGTTCCACCCCTGGAGTTTCCTAACGGCGGCTTGATGACTATGAACGTAAGTTCAGAGAAATCGATCGTCAGCTCGTCCGACTTCAGGTAGAAAGTCGGAAGTCCTCCAACGACTACGATTTTCATACTACCCAACCTCTTTCTCGACGCATCTTAGATGAACCGATTTTCTCTCGATTCAAGATGCCGTAGATGGAGTCATACGACGGCTCCACCAACCCAATCGACCATCCGGAGAGCTATAAAGCTCTCATGATGATCCAGGAGGCAACCGATGCCCTTTTATGCATTGGCTTCCTGACAACTCTTCGGAAGGTTGCTCGAGCCTGATATTTTGGACTTTAGTCAGGGAGCATTAACTCTTTTGAGCAGCTTGAGCATTCTTTCGTAGCCCATTTCAGCACAAGCCGAAGGCCACCATGAATTTCTGACAGTCTCTTCTCAATCAAATAAGGTGAGATAGAGACATTGAGAGATTTTGTGGCTCACTTCAATGCAGTCATACTTGAGGTTAGGGACCTCAATGAAGAATATCTATATCGACCATGAAGAGAGGTTTGAGGGGATCGAGATTCACTTACTCTTTAAACAAAATCCTCCTCCAGACCTATGCTAAACTTCTAGAATGCGCGTACAAGTACATTCGCGTGGATGAAGCTGCTTTTGACCGATGCCAAATAGATGAAAAAGGTCAGAAGAAGAAACAAAAGTAAAGTGAAGCTCCTACCGAATTAAGTAGGTCGACTATCAACAAGCGAGCTTCACCTCAACGATGGAGTCCGAAGTCGAACAACTATGGCAGGTATGACTCCTACACTCCTCTCTCTACTCTCCGTGCATAGATCCTGATGGAGATCGAAAGAGATGAGTAGTTACAACATCCCCCACCAATGAAAGCACCATCGAGGAGCCGAGATAGGAAGAAGTACTATCGGTTCCATCGTGATCACGGATACGATACCGAACAATATATCCAACTCAAGGATGAGATAAAAGCCCCGATTAGATGAGGCTATCTCGAAAATTCTGACGTGATCGCCCAACTCAACCTCCCACCGACCAACAACCTCAGCCGCAAACTGAGGAGACACTCAACAATCGACCAATGATGGGAGTAATCAACATGATCTCTGGATGACAGAAGAATTGAAGGGCAATTTTCGAAGAAGAGTCGATAAAGAATGATGACTCGACAATGCAATAACTTTTTCAAAAGAAGATATTCGAAGAATTCAAACTCTCCATGATGATGCTGTCATTATCTCGACAACAATAGCTAATTATAATGTAAAAAAAAATTAGTGGATAATGAAAGCTCGACGGATGTTTTATTTACTTGACTTTCTCTTAAATGTAACTACCGACTGATCGACTTAGAAGAGTCTCGATGCCATTGGTCGATTTCACAGGAGATGCGGTCACTGTGGAGGGAGAAATCACTCTCTCATTAATCGCAAAAACTGAACCACAATAAAGTACTGTTCTCGTGACATTCACGGTTGTCTGAGTTTTTTCGACTTATAATGCCATACTCGGATGATCTGATCTAAATGCTCTAAGAGGAATAGTCTCGACTTATCATCTACTAGTCTGATTTCCAACAAGAAATGGAGTCGAAGAGATGCGTAGAGATCAACAACTTGCTCGACACTGCTTCCTAGTTTCCACACAAAATAATCAACCCAAAGACTCTTTGTCCGTTGATAAATTAGACCAAAGAGAGAATGAAGAAAAGGGTGAACCAGCTGAACAATTGATTTTCATCCCATTAAAAGAAGAAGATCTTGAGAAAACGGTCCAAATTGGATCAGAGCTGTCTGATCCGGAGTGGCAGCAACTAATAAATCTGCTCAGAGTAAATGCCGACATTTTTGCTTGGTCGGCTACTATGTGTCAGGCATTCCTCCGAAAGTAATAACCTATTAGTTAAACATTGATCCAAAGGTTAAGCCGGTGAGATAAAGAAAGACCTTTTGCTCCTAAAAGACAGAAGTGTTGGGAATAGTAT
>KE504655.1:1406724-1418572 GCA_000441515.1 Elaeis oleifera | reverse complement strand
TATATATATATATATACTAAAATATACATATAGGTATAATTGATATATAGAAATAGGGAGGCATGCCTCAAACTAAAATTGAAGACTAGTACAACCATAGAATCTTTAATTCCATCTTTTTGTAGTTTTTATATTTAATTTTTATTTTTTAAGAGATTCAAGTTGATCAGTTGATTGACGAAATTCTTCCTTCTCTAGTCTTGAAAAAAAATTATAAAAGATGAAAATTATAAAATTGAGTTTACGTCCTCTTTCCTTTCACTGATGATTTATGGCATAAATTATGGTATATAGCCCCAACTTATATATAATAGTAGTGAAGTTATCTCTTACACAATTTGAATAAGATTTCTCTCCTAATTTATGTAAAACTAGATTTCCAAAAATAATATGATAAGTAGAACTAATCATGAAAAATAATTAACATCTCCAATAGATAGATCTCAATTGCTATATCAATTTGTTTTCATCGCTCCATCATATTTTGTCACACATTGAATGATATACTTGGTCCCCAAATGGTGAAAATTCGATCGATTTTAAATCTTAAGGTGTTGACACTAAGTCATAGATCTTGAAAAATATTTGATTTCAAAAAATGATCATCGTAATCAGACGTTATATAGCTAAATTATGATCTTTGAAAATTTGGCATGTCACTCAACTTTCTAATACGATGAATCTTACTTCTGAATCCTATCCAACTCCAACATAGTGGCTATAATAGTTTACATGAGTATGATCAATGATTCTTTAAATTAAAGTTATAGACTGAAGGATATCATGATATGGTTCGTAGTTATACTGTGCATGAGATCATAGAAGTGAACCTTCAAAATTGTTGAGCATCATGGCAGAATGGATAGTTATAACGATCAAAGATTGTCTTCGGTTATTTTATTTCTTATATAAATTAATATGTTTATACTTTGTGAGGGACCCTTCAACAATCAAATCAACGTAATTTATTTTATTCAATCGATCATAATTTCTATCTTAAGAGTAGGAATAACTTATATTTAACTACTATAACTTAGCACTATATTCTAGCCCAATGCTGCATCCATCTATTATCCATCTTCTTCGAATGGTAGTGTGATATGAAAGTCCTTAAAGGTCAAGATAATAGATCCATATTATTTCTATTCTTCTTTTGATTACTATCATCTTTCTGACTGACCTAATATTGGTGGCATACTCGCACATATCTACCCATAGCCATTTGGTTTGTCATCACTCCTCTCTGCTACATGCAAATGAGATTCTGCTAATAATTAAGTTCTATGACGTATCTGAACGAGACAAAAAAATGCCAACGGAGGGTGAATCTTCTTTCACCCAAAAGATACAACCCTGATTCATGGAGTAGATCCAATTATTCGTGCAATCACACTACCACAATTTGCATTGACAATTCAACCGATTGATCCGATATGACACTGGGGTTTGCGGCTGTAAATGAAGGATGCCCACGTATCACTTAACCAATCATCTATTTCAATGTAGGACAGGTAAACTGAGCCATGAGTGATCTCTTATATTTTTCTGTGCAAAATATATACTGGATTGCAATGAGTAAGATTGAAATCAGATCGGATACGGATCGAAAATCAGTGTGTCCATATCCATATTTATTTATCTGACGAACATAAATATGAATATGAATATTATTTAGATATAAAAATTCATATCCATATTTATTTAAATTGATACAGATATAATTCGGATATGAAAAGTATTGATATAATTATGGATATAATCAAGTTAATTAAATTTTATGACCATAATCAAAAATATTACTAAATAGATGATAAATCAAATTAATAATATATTTATATAGTTATATATTTTTTTAAAAATTAATAAGTGCTATATAAAATTATATAAGGTTACAAGTAAATTCGGATATAGATTGGATAATTGTCTATTGATCCATATCCATATTTTTTTTAGGATATGAATACTGATATGAATATTAGTTGAATTTTTAAATTTTATTTATATTCAGATTGATTCAAATATGAAAATAAATTTAAATAAATAATATTTATATTATTTTATCCCTGACAATGAGCATACATTCTCTTATCTCTATGCATGCAAGCATCTTGGGTCTCATCCACGAAAGACTAAACTGAAGCCTGAGCCTTGGTTAGTCGAGGACTCATTAGCTCAGAGGATTGATTTCTGATTTTACTATAAATTAATTAACAACAACAATAATTTCAGAAGAAGAGTACCACGCTAATTAATAATTTTCAGTAAGAACCGGAAGAATTCCTGAGTTATATATATTTTAGTATTCTGATGACGAATTAACAGATGGCGTACGTCCAATTGGGTTAAGTCACTCTACTTTGTGGATCAACACTCCAAGCCAACCGTCACCTACCAGAATATAAAAAGTAATTAAAATCAAAATCCACCACCACTACTCTATATCAATCAATTAAATATATCACCTTTTGGACCGGCAATTGTGATTCACGGCAATGATACATGTAGTCACTGGGCCCACCGGATTGCAACGGGGCCGGAGCCTAGCGAGTAGCGACAAAATTTGGAAACTATGGCGATATGAGATAACTTCTCCCCAAGGTATTTGCTTGAGCCAATCCGTTTAATTATTAGTATTTGTTGGTAATATAAAGGTTGAGTGTAATTAATGTAATGTTCAAAATGAAGAATTCCACAACCAACACTTACAAAAAGAAAAATGATGGATAAAATGAGACACAAGCCAAAGCTTTCCAAGCTAAATTTGAGAGAAGTAGTTCTAATGAGACATTCTTTGCTCAAAAATAGAATAAGATGACAGGTTCACCTAAGGCTCGGAGCACAAGCTAAATGTTCTGAAAGGTGCACAACTTATGAATGTTAAAATAATGAATGTAAGAAGTGTCGACTGCCTCCACGAAGGTACATGTAGCTTAAGAATTTTTTAAGAATTAGTGATTGTTTCCCACCGCTCAGGTTAAAAGAGACGGATACCAACCAGCTAAACGTACCCAACAACCTTTACCACCTCCAACCTAATTTACAATCCTGACGTTTGCTGGGACCATGACCAAGTGATTAACTTTTCTAAATGTACGAGGAGACTGTATATATGTTCGAAAGTTAGGTGTTGATTAAACATTTGTTTGATTTGATTTGATTGATGTTTCCTCTGCTTTTGATAGAAAGGATCCTCGCCTGCCAAAGGTTGACAATCATCATGATACTAGTAGTGTTTCAAAGATCTATTTTTTTGTGTCCAATTAATAAGCATCCAAAATCTCAAATTATATAATAATTTGATTCAAAAAATATTCGCATAATGAAAAATTTAGTTTCAAATTACAAAATCTTATTCTAATTACTTATTGGAATCGTTACTCAAAATAATTATTATTAAATATATCTGCTGTTGCCCTCATATATAATTATCTATTGATATGAGACGATCAATATAAAGCCTGTTTGATTGTCCATAAATAAAAATTCAAACTCCATTCGGTCCAATAAATTTATTTTGGATATATGAAATTAAATAATTTTTAAATTATTCAATTTCAAAAAAATTATCTAAAATAGTTTTGGTCCAACAAAAATGAAGTTGATTTTGAAGAAAAAAATAGCCGTATATCTATATTCATACGAAGATTAATAACTTTTAAGAAAATTTTGGATCTCGAAAGTTCAACAATTTGTTAGTAAAAAATATTTTATTTAGAAATAGATTTGACCTCAAAATATAGTTTTTATCGTAAATTATTTTTCAACCAAAAATCACAGCACCGTCAAATAAGATCATAATCTTTTTTTCATAAAATTTAAATAATTTTTTAATTGATTTAATTGATACAACTCCGGGAGAAATCTTACTCCTCCAGTTACTTCGGAAGAAAAAAAAATAATAATAATTTGACAGAAAACGAGGTACATCACGAGGACGCCGGAACTAGATCTTATTGCACAGAGATAATGGAATTATGACAAACTCTTCTCGCAAAGAGAAAGGAAATAGACGTCAAACAACATCTCTCACCACAAGAGGAGAAGGCAGAAACCAAAAGGAAATGACCAACGAACCCTAACACATCTAGACTTGACTCTAAAGCTCTCAAAATCTCAACCCCTAGTTCACCTTCCTGCAGTTCATTCGGATGAACCCCTAGTTCACCTTCCTGCAGTTCATTCGGATCTCCCCAACAGGCCCGGTGAGGGGGCTCATATTCCCCATCTTTAACATCGACACCCCAAAGTCCTCCCAGAACGCATCTGGATTCTTACCGTAGTACAAAACCAGACCATCACTTCCACTCCCATCCCCGTTGAACAGCTGCTGATCAGAATGCAGCAGCCCTTCTTCTGCAACAACCCCTTGAAGTACACCCCATCGAAGCTCGTCGGCGTCTGATCCAACGGCGAGAGGTTGTTGTCGCCTCCTGAGATCGGACACACTGGTTTCAACGTGCCAGCGAGAGTGGCATCAATGGTGGCCGTCTCATTGTAGAGCCTGCTTCTGAAATTGGTGCACCTCGCCTGGCCAATTGTGTGGCCTCCAGAGAGGACCACCAGGTCCTTCATGGACAACCCATGAGACTGGAAGTTGGAGAGCAGGGCCGAGAAGTTCAAGGTTGGTGCTGGGATGTTGTTGTTCGCAGCATCCCGGCTCGCCGTCCTCGAGTCCCTTCTGCCTACTTGCACCTCATATGAAGGTCCTCCTAACTGGATCACCAAAGAAACTTCATATATTAGAAATCTTAACCTTTTGCTAAGTATTATGTATTAATGAATCGAAGATTTGTAGGAAAGAATAATATTAATTAAGTCGATCCACTCAGACAGTGTGAGAATTTTTGGAAAAGAGTCAAATCTTGGACTACTAGAAAGTAATATTGTAATAACCTAAGCTACTACTGGAAGGGAAACCCACCGCTACAACGGAGTCACGAGCGGCGACCGCTAAGATATCAGCGCAAGAGACCACATTGCCTTTGCAAGCGGTGTTAACTGCTGCCTTGATGCTGTCAACCACGTCAAAACCCCTAACAGAGTTATTGTTGGGGGCTGCTGTCTTCTCCCCAGTGAAGGTAGGTGTGTCATCCAACAAAATGGACCCATCACACCCCTAAAAACCATAGAAGAAGTTAGATTATAATTAACATACGCTCTGATGAACAAAAGATTTTGTGTCGATGGTAGTCTTACATTAACAAAGCAGTCATGGAAATGTAATCGGAGAAGCGATGCACCCATGCGTGGTTCCCGTGCTGCTGCTTGCTCAACCATCATCCTAATTGTCGGCAGTGCTTCAGGGCACAACTTGTCATAGAAGTGGGATCGAGTTGAGCTCTCGCCAGGAATAAGGAAGCAAGAATGACCATTGAATACGTCAAGAAAGAATAAAGAGAGGCCATGGCTATAACTGGCTGATAATATTGTTGTCTTGAGGGCACACTACAATGGCTTCCAAGAGGTGTTTATATAGTTGGGTGATAGCTCTCTGTGTAGGATGCAAGGCTTTAATCAACTTGAAGTATTCTATGCTGGTTTTGGACAAGAATGTATCATCTACGTTGACTAATGAACTCGTTGCATGGTTTCAAACCATTAGGTGAGGAGAATCTATAGATATATGGATATAAACATGAGCATCTTCGAATCAATGTTGTTAGCGTGGTTGGAATTAAAAGCTATAACGAAACTGAAATGAAGGTGGTCTACCCTAGCTACCAATTATTACGACTCTAAAGCCTTTGCTGTGTTACCCACCACGTTCCTAGCCACCCTATTGCATTAGAAAGGACGACTCTATTTAAAAATTGAGCAGTTTTATGTCGTAGCAAAATTATTGGTCTTCCCACCAAAATGTAAATTTTATACGAAACAATTATAAGCCAACATTTCAAACAACTACTAAATTGCACGAATTTTTATAACGTGCGCTTAGCATGGAACTAACTACAAGGCGGTGCTCATCATCCTGTTGGAGGCATGCGCTTAAAATAATGTGCCTGCAAAATTATAAGCCACTTAAGGAGATTCTCTTCATACACGGTAACGAATTAGTTTAAATTAGTTTACGTCAGTCTCAAAGCACAAATCATTAAATGGAATTACCCTAATTTCATGATCAATTTTTAAACAAAGAATTGGTAAACCCGTGCACGAGGTTTGACTTCAGATTTGGAGTCTAAATTGTTGGACGTGAAAGACAGATGAAGCCAGCTTTACACTCTGGTTACCTAACGCAACCAACTCTTGTCTTCTCAGCAAGTTGGGATTCTCTTTTTTTTTCTATACTTTGAGAGGATGTTCGTTGTCTCATGGGAAATTCTTTGTACACCACATGCAGTGTAGAAAAATATATCATCCTCATCTGATTGGATCATATAGTTATCATTTTCTGATCCGCATTTAATGCTCCCAGTTCTATTTTTTGTTAGAAATTTTGAATGACAAAAATGTCTCTTCTCTTTTGAAAAAAATTATGACATCTTGTATTGATATTATGACATCTTATGTTGAAATTATGACTTCCTGCATAAGATATCATAATTTTACATAAGATGTCATAATTCTGGTAAAGATATTTCATCATTTAAAAATTTATAAATTTTTAATGACAAAAATGTCTTTCTTTTTATAATATTTTGTAAAAAAAATATAACATCCTGTGTAAGAAATCATAATTTTAACACAGGATATGACAATATCAATACAGAATATCATAATATTTTTAGAAGGCGAGAGGTATTTTCATCGTTCAAAATTTCAAATAAAAAAGTGAAACTATAGGTATTAAATACGCGTCGGAAAGTGATGGCTATGTGACCCAATCAAATGAGATGGTATATTTTTTTTACACCACATACTATGTACAAAGAATTTCTCTAACTCTACGTTATGATGTTGGTAGCAATTTTTATACTTCTGGCGTTGTTACAATGGATGACCGAGTTTAGGCTTCTCAACGGGCCGGGCTGAGAGCCGATATGATTATATGAAACCTAGGTGGTGCTTTTCTGTGGACACCTGCCACAACATGGATCTGTTCCAAGCTTGAGGCCCAAACTAATTCATGCCGGGCCACATATTGTCATCCATGCGTACACAATTATTTAAAATGTTGGCGGGGCAACTGGATTGTGGTCCACTGATCAGCACCTACTACGAAGGGCTTGTTTTTGAGAGAGTTCAAGATTCACATCTTGTTGGTGCATGATATATCTTAGAGAAATTTTTTGTGCACCACAGGTGGTATAAAAAATCCATCGTAGAGCACATTATTTTGTCCGATTGGTCCACATAGTCACCATTTTCTAATACGTATTTAATACCTACAGATCGGTTTTTTCATTTAAGAATTTTATATGACGAAATATTCCAGCTCTTTGGAAAAAATTATAACACCTGTGACGTATTATAACCTAGGATGTCATAATATACCCAGAATATCATAATATAGAAAGAGTTTTGTCCAACTACTTTTCAATGCGCATTTAATGCCTGCAGCTTTACTTTTTCATTTAAAAATTTGAATGACGAAAATGCCCTTATTCTTTGAAAAAAATTATGACATCCTACATTATATTACGATATCTTGTGGACAAAATTATGATTTTTGGATATAAGATATCATAATATGAACATAAGATGTCATAATTTTACCAAAGAACAGGGATATTTTATCATATAAATTTTAAATGAAAAAGCTGATTTGCAGACATTAAATGTGTGTTGGAAAACGATAACTCCATGGGCCAATCAGATAAGATGGTACATTCTACATCAGATTTTCTACACCACCCATGGTGCATAAAGAATTTACCTATATATTATTCATTTTAAGAAACCAACAGTGAGAAAACCATTTCATTAGGCTTATGAAATATAAGAATACAAAATGAAAGAAGAAGGAGAGGAGAGAGAAAATTAAAGAGGAAAAAAAAAAGAGTGGAAGTCTAAGTAGCTCGGGACAAAAAAAATAACTAATATTATATATACTAGCATGTTACCCGTGCTATGCTGTGGGCCTTAATACATAGAAGGAAAAGTCAAAAAAAAATTCTTAATCTTTGGTCCTTTTAGAATGTTTGCCCAAACTGCATAGACATAAAAAAATGATCAAAAATATGATTATAAAGATTTTATAAAAAAAAATGACAAATATGATAGCAAAATACCTCGAACATTATTTTTTGGTCAACATCGTCGGCTCCCTGTATAGAAATAAAAATAATTTATATTTTTTTAAATAAAATTTTGAATAATTAAAATATATTATCATTTTGAACTTAATGTTCTTCGTAGGGAAGTAGTTTCTTGAAAAAGTTCATGCTGAATATATTTTTCAGGAGCTGTAAAAGTAGGCACATTCAGAATCTGAGACGTAGAAGATCCAACTACAGAACTTCCAGATAAATTGACTGGTTCAGATTCACTCTCTTAAAAATATTTGTCACCTTAAAATACGATTGTTATCATTAAAATTTTATAATCCAAACATGATTTGGAAGACATAAGTGATGTCAAGAATTTTTTAATCACAGTCGAAAGACTGAATCTATCGGATCTTGTATCTGCCATAAGATTAAGCGTGCGCTAGAATGCCTATCAATTGTTGCGCCATTTTTTCAAGTATAACAAAATTTGCTATTTCGGTAACATCTTTGACAATAGCATTTAATTTGTACCTAATAAATTTAAATGAGTTGATATTATTTTTATATTTAAAATATATAATTTATTTAAAGAGAAAAATGATAACTAGAGAGATATATTAATGATACCACAATATTGGAGGTTGATCATTCTTATTACATTGATTGCATCAGAATTCACCACTATAAAATTTGATAGCAGTCCTACAATTAGAGCATGCTTTGTACCACCATTCATGGGAAGTGCTGATGTCTTTAAGATTAGCTTTGCATGTAAATTTTGTATCTTAAAAACAAATATCTTAAATTTTTGAAAAAATATCATAATCCATGAATTATTTTAAATCATACCTGAAAATCTTGCAGATCTAATTTCAATAAATCTTTAATTATTTTCTATTTGTGACAGCTTCAGATTGAGGATTGATAATAATATGCTGCTTCTTTTCTGCAAATTCAATCAAAGCAATCGGTGCTTGCGTTCTATACACACATTTATGATTGTACTCAAATTATTGTATCTAGTTGCTATATTTTCTCAAAGTACCATAATAGTTTCTTTGTATTTTAACCTACTTCGATACTCCATTATTTCTTGTGTCAATATATCCATGTAAAATCTTAATGCCGAGCATGTTGATAGACATATTTTTTTATAAATATAAATAAAATATTTTTTAATAATAATATTATTATTTTATAATAAATTTATTATAAATAAAGATTACCTTTATACGTCCTTACGGTCATGCCAACCAAAATAATGATAACAAGTTTTTTTCTCTTTTGCATGAATAATATCTTTATTAATTTTCTCGATATATTTGGCCCATAAAGTAATGGATAAATTCTGTATACCGGAGAATATACAAACAATTATGGAACGCTAGTTTTATATATACTTGAGTAATCTAAAGATATGCTGCTATTTATAAATGATAGTATACGTATATGATAACCAAAATAAAATTCGGATCAATATATATAACTTTAAATATGTTATTTTAAATTTTTTTATAGATCATTTTTTGTCTAACATAGGTCGACCCGACAGATCCAATGGCGATGATGTGACCAATAACATCTATAAAATAAAATAAAAATATATTCTTTCTTTGAGAAAGAAGAATATTTGTTCATACCTGTTAGATAAAGATCATTAAAACTTCTCTCCGTCAATTTATCAAAATCGATAAAATTAAATTTTTGAATTGATATGGAGCCATTGTCATCATCAACTTGTTGTATGCTTATCCATCTATTTATATAGATGATGTATTGAAGCATGGTAGCTCGAAAATATTTTTTTGTTGGTGCAGTATTAAATTCTTAAAATATATATACTTCTCTCAGTGACTAAATTCTTGAATTGGTTAGCATTTTCCTTGCAAATCGGTCCTTGTATAGTGTTTCTCTATATTTCCATCTCTTAAAAGGTGAGTATAGAACTTATATTAGTGGAAAAATATTTTGAATAGTAATGGCAATTTTATAACTTTTTCATCAATCAAGATGCAGTTGACGCTTAGTAGCTGATTATCAGCATTAGAATTTATTGAATCCCATATTCTCACAATTCTGACTTTAATACTCTAGTTTACCTTTGCAATGATAGATCCGATAATAGACTATATTCTATTTTTTTATCCTACAAAAAATATAATATATTAGATGCACTTATATATATAAATATTAAAATTAATAACAATATCTGAAAAAAATATTCTTTAAAAGCAAAATATACTTGAAGGTAGATGTGAGAAGATTTCTTTATAAACTATATTTTCATATAATTTCAAATCCGATACGTTCATTCTTTATCAAGATTTTAAGTCCATTATACAATGTAATGTGTAAAAATGCAACATAGAGTTGACCATGGCTAAATACTGGACTGGATAAGTATAATCCAACTTTATTCAATATTTGACCTTGACTTTTATTAATTGTCATGGTATAACACAATTGTACTGAAAATTATTTCTTTTGAAATAAATGATCATTTCATCTCTGTAACCTATATTATGATGTGAGGAATATAAACTTTCATGCCAATGTGATTGTCTGTAATAACTTTTGCTTCAATAATTTTTTCTATTCGATGAGTCGTTATCAATCTTATACCATTATAGAGCCCTGTACTTTGATTAATATTTCGTAATAACATTATTGGAGCATCTTTTTTAATTTTGACTCATGATATGGAATGTCATTAAATTTTAAAGAATTCAAAAATTCATCTGGATAAAGAACATCTTCTGCTGTAGTATCTGTCGATATTTTACATATTATATCAGAGCTTAAGTATATCTTTTCTTCATCTAGAATCAAAGAAAATAAATAAGTATTTACTTCGTTGACCATCTCATTTGTAGGTATAATAATAGTCCTTTTTTAAATATGCTGTATTAGCAAAATTTTTCTCCAAATTTGAATAGACTTCTAAAGCAATATTCTGGATATGATCTTTATCTATTCTTATAAGCAAATTATATGGAATCTTGATCCATGCTTGGTTCCTCCTTATCTTGTTGTAATTTGATGGTAGGCACTTTTCCATCCTTAACATTCAAAATTCATTTTCTGAAATTAGCTAATGCTTTTTTGAAATTTTCATTAATATTATCATTGAATAACCTCATATTCACTATCAAAACAAAATTTTATAGCTATTAATTTCATAAATATGATCGACTTATTGATGCATCAACTGTTTTTGCTCTATTTTTATCAATAACAATCAGTAAAATTTGTCTGAAATCTCCTCTAAGAAGTACAATTTTTCCATTGAATGATTTATTTATTCATATGAATCATTGCTCTATAGAATATCTGTTAATGATCTATCGAGTGCTTCAAAATAATTTCTATGATTTATTGGAGCTTCATCTCAAATTATCAAACTTGCAGATTCAATTAACTTTACAAGTTGAATACCTTTTTTGATTTCGTATGTAAAAAATTCTCGATTTGAATCGATATTTTAAATCTTGAATAGACAGTTTGCCTATCAGATAATAAAAATGATGCTATTCCCGAAAAAACTATGGTAAGCATAATTTTTTTCTCTGATCTAATTTTTGAAATGATTGTTTATCAAAAAAAAAATTTACTTATTCCTCCATGACCATATACAAAAAAAAATTTCACCTCTATTTTTATTGACAGCATCCAATACAGATTCATAGATATCTTTT
>KE504655.1:1394344-1406676 GCA_000441515.1 Elaeis oleifera | reverse complement strand
CATATACAATTTCACCTCTATTTTATTGACAGCATCCAATACAGATTCATAGATATCTTTTGCTTTTAATTCAATTTCTCAAATAATGATGAATATTTTCTTGCAATTTGTATATATTATAATCCAATTTTTCTCTCAGCAATCTATTATTCAGTTTTTGGTTAAAACTCTATTTGGCATCAGAATCTGAAAGAGAGCAGGCATTTTTATTGAATATTTATTTCAATTCAAACAAAACTTAATTTTTCAACTGTAATTATGAAATTTGAAGATTTAGAAGCTCTAAAATATTTCTTAACTTACAAATGATATCATCAAAAAAAATTTTCAGTGTATTTTTAATAATTTTTTCGGCTGAGCTATTTCATAATAAACAATCAAGATGACGAACAGCTGTCTTAATTCAGATGATGTTATCTAATAAGAAGCTTCATCTAATACTTCATGTCATTCTTTATCATCACCCAATAAATCAAGTGCATTACATACAAACTGAAAAATTGGATGGTCAATAGAATCTATAATTTAATTTTATCATAATTTTGGATCTTTTATCACAGTCAAAAGCATTCTTAAATAATATAGTTCATTTAAACGTGGATGAATATAAACTATTCTGCCAATTGGATTTTTTAATTTTCTCCTCGTCCAAATTTTATCTCTAGAATTTCAAACTTATTTTGTAAGAAATTTAGCATAAGTTAAATGTCGAGCATCATCATATGCTTCATTGGTTTTCATCCATTTTGTAACATTATCTTATATACATCTCTTCTTCCAAGAATAGATATCAAACTCTGACTGTCATGATAAGTTATTCTATTCATATATGGAAGACACACAATCAATCACTCAACAGTTAGTTTCCTAAACTAAATATCAAATAGAAACAATCTCCATATAACTTCATATACTGATAAATGTCTACAGTTCATATATGTCTTAATCTCATCAACCTATTCATATTGATGTTCTCCACTATCAATATGTTAATTGCTACATTTTTTGTCACAACAGCTCTTATTCTATCCACTCTTTCATTAACATACATGAATAGATATTTGATTAATTTTGACTTGTTACATCATTTAACATTTACATATGCTTGATAATGGATAATCAAATCTAAATTATATAGAACAACAAATCTGTTATCAAGTTTTATCCCATTTTTGATAGCATATTGCCCATCATTCCTTCTTTTATAAATAGCAAATTCATTTTCATCGACCATTATTTGATTCTAAAATCTTTTCAAAAAATTTTTCGAACAATATCCCTTATTCATACATGGCGATCTAGGATTAACTGTACCACATGGATCATGCATCATAAATTTTACAATATGATTATATTATTTTCAAATATTGTTCATAAATATTCATACTATAGTCACTTTATATCCGTGACAAGATTGTTATTATAATTAATAAATTTTATAATTTATATTCATTATCAATTTTATATCCATTGGTAGAAGGCTATTAATTGACCCAACTTCCATGAGGTAATCATAACATTCTGAGAGCATTTAAAATTTATATCTTTTCTTAAGCATACATATATGTAGGTAGAAAAATAATAAAAGATATGATAGGATTTATAATTCATAAACATATTATTTCATAAAATACATTCATGAAATCACTTATATAATAAAACACGTTTTTCTATTTCATATTAATTTACTAATTTTTATTTATGAAAATATGATTTCATCAGTAATAGATCATATGCATGAAAAGTATAGTAATTTAAAAATAATTAAGAAGTGTAAGATCTACTTACCTTATTCATCCTAGATCTTCAGACTTCATTACGAGAATCGACTAATCTTATTTAAAATATTCAAAATATAATTAATTTTATTTGATGAATTTAATAAAATTAAATAATAAAAGAAGAGGTTGTTGACCAAGTAACAATGGCTTGAGGTGGATCAGGTCTAAGCGATGAAAAAATAATCAAAAAGCACAAACTTGATTAAGACCAAGAACATTCAATAAGGATCATTAATAGTAGGTTTCAAAGACATTCGACCTAGCCGAAGTATTGGTCTAACATTCTGGCCGGGCACCAGAATAGTTTAAGGCCTCCTTGCCAAGGTCAATGTGGATTTATAGGATAAGAAAGCAAGACCTGATATTAGGATCCATAGATCTTTTTAGAGAGAGAATTAGGTGAGTGGAGAGAGAAAATCAAGAGAGAGATGTTCTTTCTATCTCCTCCTCTTCTTCTTTGTTTCTTTATTCTTCTTTTTTGGTAAATAGGGGAAGGGCAGCTAGTGCTCTGGCAAGGTGCAACTGCATAGCCGAAGCTCTGACAGTGAGCGGCGATACATGGTCGATGGTGGGCAGCAGTGGACGACCATTAGGAAGTCAAAGGGGACTCAAAAAAATAGATGACCAAGGTTTCATCTCATTTTGGCTGTTGGTTGCTCACCAACGATCATGGCTTCGCTGGGAAAGCATATTTTAGGATGTTCGGGTGACTCGATTGATAGTCCATCATCAAGGGGTGGTAGTGTTGATAGCCAGAAAAGAAGAAATCAAGGTCAAAAAATATGAGAAGTGGAACTTGATCAATTTCTGGCCAAATATGGACCAGCAAGGGGTCTTTGAGGGCTGTGGAAAGAAGAAGAAATAAAGGAGAGAAAGGTCAAGGCTTTACCTCAACTCCGACAGCATCTTCAACTCCAATTTCTAGCAGACAGAATGACATGAAGCTATGAACTTAAATGGGAGAAAAAGAGAGGAGGAAGTGCCATGATCATCAATGGAGGGTCATAGGGGGGATGGGGGGCTATTATAAAAGCCCTAGGGTTCTGGTTGCCCTAGGACTCTGGCTCTTTCCTGAAATCAATTGGAAAAGAAAACTCTTGAAATCAATCGAGAGTCTTCTTCTAGCTTTTTCTTCTTCTTGTTTTTTTCTGATAGGTTTCGAGCCGGTCCAATGGATCAAGCCATCAAATGGAGAGTCTAAGAGATTTTGGAAGGACATATGGGCTGATTTGATCCCTCTTTGTAATAGGTTTGAGTTACAAGAAAGTTTTATGCACCGTGTGCGATACAATAAAAGTGACATGGAGCACACCACCAAACCGTATTGGAGCACGTAGCACTACTCTCCAACACGAGTTTAATGTCTGCTGTTTTGTTTTTCGTTTAAAATTTTAAATAACAAAATACTCCTATTCTGAAAAAATTATAACATCCTGTGGTAATATTATGACATCCTGCGATCAAATTATGACTTCCTATATGTAGGAAGTCATAATTTTTTTCAAAAATTATAAAGAGAGAAGGACATTTTCATCACTAAAAATTTATGAAATTTTTAAATGACGAAACTGTCCCTCCCTTCTTATAACATCCTGTAGCCAAATTATGAATAGGAAGTCATAATTTGATCACAGGATGTTATAATATGGTCACAGGATATCATAATTTTTTCAAAAGAGGTGGCATATTTTTGTCATTCAAAATTTCAAATGAAAAAGCGAACCTGTAGGCATTAAATATACATTGAAAAGCAATGGCTACATGGCCCAATTAGATGGGGCGGTGTATTTTTTTTACACCGCATGTAGTGTATAAAAAATTGCTCTTGAGTTACTTTATGCCTGAGTTATCAAGCCAAATTTATCGGTCTCCTCCCAAAAGAGTTGGAGGGACTTTGCATGGGATATTCAGGTGCAGGGACCCTTGACAAGAGTGGAGATGAATCAATGGTAGTTTTAAATGACATGCTTGTGCCCTTTGGACCATCATATCCAGTAGACATGCCGGTTTGAAAATTGGTACAGAATGGTTTATTTCGATGGACACTTTCTACAGTCTCCTCAACTCTGGAGGTCCAACATGCCCCTTTAGCAAAGGTGATTTGGAAGGTAGCAATCCCAGATCAAGCAAAGGTATTCTTATGGTTGGCTGCAAAAAATCGTTTGCACAAAGGGCAGATTCTTGCAAGGAAAGAGGGCAATATGAGCTCGGGTCGCATATCTTGTGGTGCAGGAACTGAATCAATTGGTCATCGGGTGGTGGAGGAAGAATTTTAGCAGAATAGGGATTAAAGTAGGCGACCGACATACAGCAGCAGTATGCAATGAGATAATGGAAGGAGCGAAATAGCCGTTTGTTTCTAAACAGAAAGTGCTATGTCCATGCTGTAATTTAGAAGATTCTATCAGAAACTTGTCATGAAGATCATTGGCGCCAGCTTCAGACCGTGCTGCAGAGAAATAATCCTTAACTCTCTCTTCCTGTTTTGCAATGCTGAACTGCCATGACTGCAACTCTCGTCTTTCTATTTGTACCTCTCTTCCTGTTTCTACTTTAACCTTCTAATAAAGCAAGGGATAGCCTAGTGCTACCTCATATTTCAATCAAAAACACAGTTAATTATTTAGATAGAATAAATATATTTGGCTGTATACAAGGCAGGACGTGCTTCCTTTTACCATAGGAGTTTCCAACGCATTCTAATGGGTCCGGACGATATGAAACCAGTCAGTTTAAGCTCGATTCAGGCTGTTTCGGGGTTGGGCTGATTTAGTTGTGTGAAGCCCAAAGATGTTCGGGGAGGCATGGACTGCGGTCCACTGTTTGCTCCGGCCCAGAGTTGGCACGAAGCCTAACTTTTAGACCGTCGCGGTATCAATGCCGTTGATGCAACAATGGCTTTGCTGAATGAGTACTTTCTCATCAAAATTGCAGTACAACTGTACAAGCTTCCGTTCCTTCCCTCTTGTACCTAAAAGCTCTATAATATGGATTGCATTGTTTGAGACTATGGTCACCAAAAGCTGTGCGTTTTTGATGGGTTTTCATGTGTTAAAATGGGAAGACATACGTTGTGGCTGAGAACAAGAAACATTGCATTCCATCTCCGTCCAACTATTTGTACGGCAGACCGCAAAGCAACTCGCTATCAGTAATTTTATCTGGGTTGCGGGCACTTCCATTCAGGCTAAATATTCAAACAATACTCATTTCAGTGGTGGTTGTTTGCTCCAAAGCAAAGTGTACAATGCTATTTGGAACCTATCCAGGTCTGTATTGATGTAGTCTTATTGGTTCGAGGGTAGTATTGTTCCCCATTTCATGTTCCTTGTCCTCTCCTCTTCTTCCTTTTCTACTTTCTCTATTTCTTCCATGAAACGAGTGGTCGCCCCTTATTTCCTTTCCTTGTCCTCTCCTCCTCTCCATTTTCCTTTTCGCCCCACCTCACAAAAAACCAAAACAAAAGAAGAGAGAGATGGTGAAAAAAGATGTGTGCAGTACCACCACAAACTCAGGGAAGCTAAAAGCATCTTTGCGCCTTGGCCATCCGCTGAAGTCCAATTACCATCCAGCTTTGTGGATCCAAAAGATTTGGACTTGCCATACCATGAACAGTCTACACTCCCAATGCACAGGCCCACCAGATAAAGCATGAAGTGATAGGACTCCATTAGTTTGCCCAGATGAGATCACTCGTTTGCTTACATAGTAAACTTTTGCTAAAAAAGATTTAGATATCCAATGATCCAAAAGTCTGGTGTAATCGCCCACACGGGAACTTTTTCAAAGGTCTCATAGCATTTATTTCGTGGCCCCATGATTTAGCTTGAAACAACACTGTTAACTTTTTCCTGGAAAAAGAAGACACCACTTTTTTTTTTTCTGAGAGAATTATGACGGAATTGCCGTCATCAGTAGCGATGTAGCACCCAATTACTCCACCTACTCCACCACAAAACCCTTGGTGATAAATTAGCCTCTTTCCAACGGGATAATAAATTAAGTTAATCAGTAATTTAAGTAATAGTCAAGGTAAAATAATGCAATATTTTGCAATGCTTGCACGTTGCTTTTGAACCATCAACATAAAAGCTTCGGTGAGGTCATTAGAATATAGACTAACCCAGATCATTCACCAGCCCAATCTAAAGGTGCAAGGTGTTTGAGAATCTTAAGGATGGCAATCGAATCAGATACGGGTCAGATAAAAAATCCATGCTAACCGACAATGAGTTAAATCAAGTTAAATAGATTAATTAAGCATTGCTACCCCTATTTGATTAGGTTGGACCTAGGATGCGGTACAACAAAGACACAAGGCCAATCAAGCCATTGTCTAGAAGATCAGCAAGATCCAATATCCGGTCGACCATCATTGAGCACCATGGTGATTTTATCTAGGGCAGGTGGCTCCTCAACATTACAAAGCGTCTCCTAGAGCTGTGGTGATCGTATCCAGGGAAGGTGATCTCCTTAACTTTAGTAGGCGTCCCCTAAACATTAGTAGGGTTCTCCTACCAATCCAGTGCCCCAAAATTTCAAGCAGCTATTTTGGGCAAGTTGACAGCAGTAGCCACCGGTGTCTCTGGCTTCCCACCCGTAATAATTGACACGGCGCTCCTTGGACCAAAACTAATTAGCAATTCCTCTGCGTCGAGCCATTTTATGTCCCTCGCTTAATTAAATCCTGTCATTTTCCCATTCAGACCCGTGGGAATCAATGTGACTGTGGGTTAACTCGCGTCTTAATAACCTTAAAAAAAAATAATCACTAAATAAAGAAGACGAGATGTCAGTGAGTAAAGCTTATAACAGAGTACATACAAAATTCAGAGTAGGCTAATCTAAAAACTCAGTTAAAATGCACCTTACAAAATGAGGAGATATCGAATTAAATCGCAGTTAAAACTCAGGGAAACCAAAATAATAGATCAGCTCATTGGTGCAATCTGAGATATTCAATTAAGTCGTTGTATGATGAGATGCTCATCAAAGACATTAGAGGAGAAGAAAGAACCATGATCTAAATAGAAGAAGAGAAGAAACCATGAAAGGTTATCTTGTTCGTGGTCCCTCTCTCATCAGTATCACTTACTATCACCACTCCATTTCTAATGCCATGCAGTAGAACAAAGGAGCTGAATTACCATGCTTAGATGGGTGCCAAAGAAACAAAAGGAGGGTCATCTATTCCTCCCAAAGATCCAATAAGAAACAAATTCAAGATTTCCTTCCTAACTGGATTTGTCTGAAAACCCTTATCTGCTTGCTAATGAAATTCCAAGACCGACTTAAAGTTTCCTGCCACAATTCTTTGCTGCTTGCTAAAAGTTCACTGCAACAACTTAGGGCTTTATAAACACAACCCTCATGCAAGCATGCAAGCACGTACACATTAAGGTGCCACTAAATGTGCAAGCTCTACCTTATTGAACCCAAAAAAAAAAAAAAGCTCATGGGGGCTTTATGATGACTGATAGAAAGGTATGAATTATATTAATATTATTGACAATTTATTCATGCTAGAGTGTCATATCAAAATATGAGCTAGAAATACCTTTCTCGCTCAATTTGGATGAGTTGTAACATGTTTCTTCTAGCAAAATTTCGAGACAAGAATTTAAAACTTCAAAGTCACAACCAACATGCAAGCAAACGTGAAGCCATGTAACCAAGTGCTTCTCAGCGCACGAGCTCTGTCTCAATTAAAAATTTAAGGAAACAACATAAAATTTTTTTGCTGACCGACATATAAGGGTGAAAGAGCGAAGCTATTGAGATATGGATCTTACATTCATGCAAGAGATGACATGTTGAAACAAAAACTAAAATTATTTGTCTCACTAAGATTGGTTGATTTCTTTTATTGTCCATGAATAAGTCTAGGACCATAGAGATTTACCATGACAATTCAATAGCATGCCTATAGGAACACAACTAGGAGCGCCATTAGATGCACAGGCTCCATATCAATACAAAATATGGTAAATTAATAAAAACTCCTCATTTGAGTTTAAATTTAAAAGTAGCTACTCATTTAAGTTTCAAATAAAAAATACTCTCCATTTGAAACATAATTTAAAAATAGCTCTCTAAATGGCATGAAATGACCAAATTATCTCTACACTTATAAAGCAACACTAAAACAATAATGCGATATTATAAAATAGTACTATTTTATTGTAATGTAATACTGCCTTATTGTAAAGAAATATTGTCTTATTATAATATAAAGATATTATAAAATTGTACTATCTTATTATAAAATAATACTATCCTATTATAAAACAGTACTATCTTATTATAATATAAAAGTATTATAAAATAGTACAGCATTATTATAAAACAGTACTGCCTTATTGTAATGTAATGGTACTATAAAACAGTACTGCCTTATTATAAAGTAATACTGCTTTATTATAAAGGAATACTACCTTATTGTATAAAGGTACAAAGGTATGCGGGTCATTTCAGCCAAAGATAGGAAGTTGCTTTTAATTTATATTTGAAATAGAGAGCTACTTTAGTGGGGACCTACTTTTAATTTGAAAGTAGAACTAGGAATTTATCCCTAGTTCTCCATACAAATAATAATAATTAATTAAAAAAAGTGCATATGTCAATCGACACAGATATGAGAATTTTGATCTGCATATATGCATGCGTGTATCCAACATGGCGAGCATTGACTATGCTTCAGGATATATGTTCACATGCTTTATACCAACACTGTTGGATTGTATCTTTCACATGGGAGAATGGTTTAACTTCTTTTGCAATGCTAACCATTAGATCGTGCTTTATACAGTTTTTAAAGCACTCGAACCTCTTCCTTCCATTCACGACATAGAAGCTGTACAGAGCACGATCCAATAGTTATGTTGCAAAGAAAGATTAATCATTTGACCGTGCAAAAGATATAATCCGAACCCATGCCAACCTGTTGGCAACAAACCCACACCTTTGTAGGGCAACCACAGATACTTGATCAGCCTAATAAGAAGAATTTTGGGACTACACCTACGTCTCCACTAGGGCTGGGTAAAGCATCATAGCCAGAGAAACTCTCTCTCTCTCATCACCATCAGCCGGCCCCATGAACCAGCCGCCCACACTGCTTTAGGTTCAACCACTCCTCAGCAGCCAGGAAAAAGGGACACCTTGATCTCATGATTACTCTACATGTCAGTCTCACTCCGCTCCGGAATGAAACATAATCTTGTAGACTTTACCCACATCGCCCTCATGAGAGGGGCAACGTCTTCGCCACCTTGGATTAGCATGGATCAAAGGGAATCATGGTCCCATGTCATTCTCAACAGGAACATCAGTTAAGCCATTGTCCCAAATATTTTCAGCTATGACATGGGAAGAGTTTTCGAGGAAACAGTGTGGATTTGTTCCATAGGATATCCAATATTCATGATGATGTCAGTGCCTGCGTAAAAAATATGAATCACTGAAAATATTGAAGTAGATGGCTGAACAAGCTAGCTAGATATCTTATAAAGTCACAAGTTAACATTATATGGGGCAAAGTGGGCTACAGACCAAATGTTGCAGCTGTCAACATATTTGTGCATTGAGATAGCTCAACTGGATTGACCATGTCATGTTGTACTTTTGAGAAAAATCAACTTCAGCTCCTGGCGAAGCATGTGCAAGCTCGTCTAATACTAGGATGCTCCCTTTTTGAGCAAGTTGGTGGAAACCAACCTAATGGCCTGAGGTTCTGGTTTATCTTTTGTGATGATTCACCTTCCTTCAACCCGATCTATTATTGGATTGCGCAATAGCTGTTTTGAGACCTATGTAGATAGATGAAAGGAGGAGTTTAAATTGATTTGAGATCTATGCAAAATACTATCCAATAATTGGCATCACAAAAGAAGGTCAATTAATTTAATAAAAAAAAGAACAATTAATTTAACAAAAAAAAAGTCATCACTAAGTAACTCTCACAAAAAGGATAATACTACAGTCTTAGCTTAAATTGCAAAGCCTCCGTGACACCCGGTATAGTTGAATTTGAAACGCTGATAATGATGGTTTAAATGCACAATATATAGCTCTGATACAAACAGTCAAACACATATTAAAATGGTTTTTTCATGAAAAAACCATGGCACCTAGTGTGTGTGTAGAAAGATTTAGGACGGTTCTTCTTCTTCCTCCCTTGTTTAATAATAAGGATGGAAATTTGTTTCCAATCCAGCTTCCCTTTTATATCCTTCTAAGTACTATATCTTCTCTAATCTTCTGGAGCATGCTCCTCAGCTGTTTTGCCGTTCCTTTCATTTATAATTAATAATGTATCGCTTTCAATTATTTATTTTTTTAAGAAAACTTCTAGAGCTTGTAATAAATTTAGACCCTAAGAAAGTATGGCTCTCCATCCTAGCGGACACATGCCAAGGGCAAGGGTTATCGCTTGCGAGCGAAAAGTTCCACTTCTTATTGGCTACGGTGCCTATATCCAATGAGATCTGCTGAGAATCATTGTGAGTCCTAGTTTAACTAGGATTATATTTTTAATTCTTATTCTAAGTTGTTCCAAATAATTTTTGTAATATTATCTCCAAATAATTATTCCAAGTTGTTTTTAGCGACCGTTGGAATATGGTTCCTATAATGAAATGGTAGTCCTTTGATGTCAAGCAACCTAGGCAAATTAGGTGGAAAAGAACATTGTTTTTTTACTAGTGGAAAGCACTTGTGCCATAAACAAGAAGTTGGAGTCTCAGGTTTACCTCTTGTAAAAGAATAGTAGCTTGCCTAGGGAAGATGGTGAACAGTGGCACCTTGTTGGTGTGGTGCAGCGTCCTTTCTTTTAGTTATAAAGTGGGTGTCTTATTCCTATAGTGGAGAAATTATTAGATGGAACAGGTGTAATAGACCAATCCAATAGTTATCATATTATCTATTCTTGTATTTAAACTATTCAAGATCATGTCTTAAGATTTGGATTGGTCCACTAGATTTGATCAATCCAATAATTTTATTTGTAATAATTGTGAAATGTGGAGAGGCCTCATTTTATGCAAGAGTGTATAGAGTTGAGTGTCTCATTTTTTAGAGATTTAGGGCTGCCTAGCAGTCATGAATTTTGTGAAATATTTATTAATAATTATTTTTTCTTCAAATTTATTTTCTCTATAACATTATTTCTTCTCGCAAAAATTTTCGAATTTGTTGTTTGTTTGTGGTGATCCTGGGCATCCGAACAGTCTTTCTAAGTACGATCATGTTCTTCGCGATCTTGATCTCCCATTCTCTTCTATTTGGTCCAAATGTTGATTTGGATACCAGAAAACCTAATTCGGTCGACAGTCCACAAGCACGTAACCTGATCAACTGCAAGTTGGCTCAATTATCTATTAGCTAATAATCATAAAAGTTTAATTCAACTGCAAATATTATCTATTCAATATTTGAAAATAGCATATATACCACCAGTTTAATCAATATAATCATCATCGAACATTTATGACCCATAAAACTTGGACTCTCACTGTCCGGTATGGAGCCCACCAACTTCAAGACAGCCATGAATGGTGTTTGTTAGGCCAGCGGGATGTACTTGGGCAATTGGCAAAACTAGTGGCATTCACGTAACCAAGGGACCGATGAGCGACGTTGGATACGCTTAGTCCGCACTCAACTTGGTTAGCACGGTCGGTGCCGGTGGGCACGCAAGCTCGGGCGCTGGCCCATGCCGTCTCAACCACGTATTTGGTCTAATTAACTCGGCTACAATGATGAGGGTGTATAACAGGGGCAGGACTGGCGATTCTCCAACAGACAAATGAGAAGAGGTATAAATTAAAGAGATTAGGGGTTCATTCATGAAAGCGAAGAGGGACCAAATAATTTTTTTAGCAGTCTCTTTAAGACTTTGGAAAAGATAAAGAAGGCCACCATATTCCTTGAAACAAAGAAAGAAGAAGATAATAAGAGGAAGGGAAAAAGAGAAGAGATTGCTCGCATCAATTCTTTCCTTCCTCTCTCTCTCTCTCTCAAGTTTCACGATTATGTCATAGAGATATTCCGTTTATTGATTAATTCTGAATTCTATATAAATTTAGCAAGAAACAGATGATAGATAGAGAAGTGGGAAGATTGGCAAAGATCATTCATCTAATAATCTCAAAA
Organism: Elaeis oleifera; assembly: GCA_000441515.1. Classification (NCBI taxonomy): domain Eukaryota; kingdom Viridiplantae; phylum Streptophyta; class Magnoliopsida; order Arecales; family Arecaceae; genus Elaeis; species Elaeis oleifera. Next base: position 1,394,743 of record KE504655.1, on the reverse strand, counting down.
TTCTCACTATAATTCTGTATTTTTTTTTTGGTTGAAAGGATTATGCTATCTCCCGCATATTTGCCATCCAAGACTTAGAACTCATTTAGTTGACGGAAAGTAGAGGGAGAAGAGGCACTTCCTGGGAAGTGGACAGGAGGACCTCTTATTTATTTGGTTGGAGTTTTAAGAGGAGAAAGAGTGAAAAAAAAAATTTCATGGGTAGCCACTTCCCATATTTTATAGGAAGTAGAAATCCATGGGGAAGATAGGCTTTGGCATTTCTCATGGTATGAGAAGTGATGCTACTTTATTCTTTCCCAAAAATATCTCTTTAGATCTACGGTTAAAATTTTATAAAATATCAATGGATGATTAGAATAAATATTAAATAATATATAATATTATATTAATATTTAT
>KE504655.1:1370556-1383877 GCA_000441515.1 Elaeis oleifera | reverse complement strand
ATATGTATATATATACATATACATATATATCATATATGTATATATATACATATACATATATATGCATATATATACATATATACTATATATACATATATATGCATATATATACATATATACATATATATGCATATATATACATATATATACATATATGTATATCAATATATATATCAATCATAGCTTGAGAAAATTGTGAAGGTGAAATCGCTAGGCCACTTCTCTTGGACGAACCGGTCAAGACCCAAGAATTTGGCGTTCAACGACGGATGCGATGTGTTAGCGGTTAGTAATGGTTTCATCAAAAAAGGACTATGAGTAGTAATGGGTTAGCAGGCCTATCAGCCGTTGTACTTTCTCACAATTTGTGTCAGACCAGTCAAGCAATTTGAACCTAGATTTGGTTATCTATGTATATGACTTATGCCACACATTAATCAAGTTTGGCTATGCAAGCTGTTGAGCCTTTATGTGGTCTAAATTCTAGTTTTCAAGCAATATTGTTGCTGATTCTAAAATCTTCCAAGGGTCTCTCAGCGGGCTGCACACTTGACTTCAGTTCACGATGGCGTGACGGAGAGGATGATAGGCCCAACGGTCATCTGAATTTATGTATTGAGAAATCTTTTGTGCATCGGGTGGTGTAGAAATCCAACGTGAAAGTCTACGTAGTTATCATTTTCAATACATATTAATACATATAATTAATTTTTATTTAAAATTTATATGATAAAATATTTAATTTTTAAAAAATTAATGACATTTTATGATATAATATAATCTAAGATGTCATAATATGATCTAAGATATCATAATATAAGAAGGACATTTTTATCCTATCACTTTCCAATGCGTATTTAATACTGCAGATCGATTTTTTTGTTTAAAAATTTTGAATAACAAATATCCCTGTTCTTTAACAAAAATTATGACATCCATATTATAGGCGCCGGATGTCATAGAATATCATAATTTTTTCAAAGAGTAAGAATATTTCATCATACAAATTTTTAATAAAAAGTTAACCTGTAGGCATTAAATATGCATTGGAAAGTAGTGACTATGCAGACCTATCGGACAAGGTGGTGCACTCTACATCAGATTTTCTATACCGCCCGTGGTGCACAAAGAATTTCGCTTTATGTATTTATTTTACGGCATGATGACACAGGCACGAATTAAGCCCAAAACGTTTGATGAAGTTTAAGCCCAATGATGATGTGGGCTTCAATGTATTCATGGCCTGTAGGCTTGTCGACCAACCACTGGATCTTCCCAGCTTCCTGGGCTGATCCATTATTCTTTGATCCTTTAATAATTGTACCAGTGCCAATGATGCATCAATTGTTATTACCAGCCAAATTCATCTCTTGTTTACATGAAACTGAATGATTTCATAATCAAAATCGAATTGATGTTCCAGTGTTTTTAATGAACTGGGGTTTCCAGTCCACTTAGCCATCAGCCCATCATCATCCATGCGTAACCCAGTGGTGAGTCACAGGCAGATACAGACAATGGGACCCATGTTTATGGGCCTAACCCATTCAATCACCTGTAACAAATCAATGCAAGAATAGTGGATTATTCAACAACGTGAATTGGAGAAAATCTAGAGCCAAGTTGCAGATTTTTCTGTTCTCCACAGAAAAACAAAAAAAACAGCAAGCTTTTCGTGCATGCCATGCACAAATCTATCCAAGTAGAAGTCAATTTTAGTAGTAGTTGCCGACAATTTAGACTGAAAACTAAAGCATAGCTCTACAATATTTTAAAGAGAAGTGGTGCATGCGTTAGCAGGTGGCAGCTCTTTAAACTCTTGTGATTACGAAATCTAAGCCTTGAAAAGAACGCACGATAAGGGCAGCACGGCTTTTGAAGCGCAGCCATTCCCACTCTCAATTGACAGACAACCACCAGAGACTTGGACATGATACACTCTTTTTTTTTGTAAGATTTTATCTATGGTTCCTCTTTCTCTAGATCTTTAGCTTTACCTAAATGGTGGCTTTAGTGGAGTAGATTCTGACCGAATAGTCTAAGCTCAGACTGGATATGTTTGGTAGATGAGGATACCGTCGACCCCACTTTATTCGCGGTAAAAATGGACAAAGCACAAGCTAATCTGCATGAAATTATTGTTTGAAAGCTCTTTCTTTCTTTCTTTCTTTCTTTTTTCGGTAAACAGTTTGAAAGCTCTTTTGAAGACTTCTTCTCAATCAGTTTAGTAGCAGCCGTCCTTTTCAATGCTGCCGCCGTAATTATGGTCTTAAGTGTAGGATTGTCAACTTCCTAAGTAATTAATTGGAGCTCCCATGGCATTACGTCTAGTAATCTCGTAATGGTAGGTGTAGACTAAAATAACAAGAGGAATGTGACTCTTGATCTTAGTCATGGGATGGAGCGTCTTTCTCGTGAAAAATTGGTCGATCAGAATCAAATGATATGGTTGAACTGGCGGCCAAATAACAGCTACACCTACTTGACGTGCCATATTGTGTTTACTTTGTGATAAAGATAATGATTTTACATTGACCAGTTTTTGCTATTAATTTTATCAAAAAGTTTGAGGAGAAACGGAGAAAAATCCACTAAATTTATTTCCAAGAGTGAATAAAATGAATTTTATTGCAGATATTTTAGGTGTGCGTTCCAATTTTCAACGTGCTAGCTATTCTGGCCAATCTAATTGGCCCCACGGCGTGGAAGCAAAACTTTCGAGAAGCACGCAAGGAGAGTGCCATAATAGCTTGGAAAGTGACCATGTCGAGAGATCTATAATATTCTAAATAAATTCATTTACCCACGCAATGATCCAATGTAAAATATATCTAAAAAGTAACTAACTATATGTTCTTAATAAAAAAAATATTAGTGGTACATTTAGAAACCGACGATGGTTGATGTGGTAGAATCGATCCATTGGAACTCGCTACGAGCCGGTCGCGAAATCTTCGTCTCGACCAACCAATTCTCGTCATATAGTTAGTTCGAAGGCATATAGAGATATCCGAATCCCTTTTCGTTCATTTATAGTTGGAACTATACTCATAATCGTGAGATATATGAAAGAATCATCCTAGCGATATCTTTGGGACACATGAGTGGTTATCTAAAATGGCTGCCCTTGCATATCCCAATATTTCATCATCGTCCATCTCTCGCCTATATAAACTACTCCAGTGAAATCCTTTCGACGAGTTTGAGCTAATCCTAATAGAGCTAAGCTAAGCCAAATAACGTCCATTTACGATTAAACTTATTGTGCTCTCTATGCCCTTTGCTTCTAATTTAAAACATCTTTATTTTCTGAAGGTTATCCGATTCAAGTATCAAAGGATTCTCTATCGGCCACTTTTCGATAAGTATACTTTCCTTATGATAATGTTTTAGGGCTGACTCGGTGTTAGAACGAAGATCCGACCACTAAAATTCATTTGCATGCCCAGATCTTTGGCCAGTTTCTTGGGTTCCAGCATCTTCTCATCGAATTCTCCGGTATACTAACCAACTTGATCGATTCTCGATGACAATAATTAATAAATAATAATCCTAATCATTTAATATGATGATTGTTTTGCTTCTGTCCCCGGCTGTTTTCCCTGTTGAAAGGCCAACCTTTCTTAGATTGTTTTGGTTTGAGCCGTAACTCCTCTGCAATCTATTCTCTTCCCTTCTGTAGTTCTTTCTTCCCCAATTTAATAAAGTTTGATGATCTTTGACCTCCATTTTCCTACAAAAATTGGTGATTGTTTTTAATTTTTTTGCTTTTCTTTTAAACTGCGATAAGATCCTCATGTGTCATAAATAACTCAAGAACTGAGAGAAAATGTCACTCCTGTTCTTATTATAATAGAGCTTGAAGCTTTTAATATGATAATCTCGTAATATTTGTCAATTGCCTTATTGTGTTGTACAGCTGCAAGGCGCTTTGAGGGGATGTGGACATTTTCCAAAGAAGAAGATGATGAGATAAAGATAGTATTTGCATGGCTGAGGGGGACATCTAAAATCTTCTTCTAGATAATGGGGGTCTTTTGAATGTGCGTTTTCTTGTAGTAAAAGGTGAAGTGAGAAAACATGGACTGGGCGTTATCTTCGTCTGAGAGGTTGGAGTAGTTGCATTACAAGAATGATTGATTTTCTTTATGATGTTGACCATTGGATCGTGCGTTGCATAAATCTCAAAATATTTTAATTTTATTTATTTATTTATCTATATGGATCTTGAAGCAGATATTATATAACCCAACAGTGGATTCGTACAAAGAAAGGGGAAATCCTTCTTGTGCACCAAAGATATAGCCCCTATATATCCTTCAAGCAAACCATATAAAAATTATGCTTCCCGATGGATGCTAGATTCAAAACCAAGTTATCGAGTACTATAGCCCAATAGTTTAACCAACTATGCTAGTTGGCACCGAGACATACGAACTTTTGGTCTTCTTGAAAGAGATGTGAGGTCTTTGAGAAAAAAAGAAAAAAAAATGTTTCTTTCACTTGAAGTTGTTGGGGTTGGATTAGAACAATGGCTCACATTGACCCAAAGAATTGAGGCCCCCTAGACCTTCTGATCAGATGAGAGAGACCCAACCCAACTTGGGTTGAGTTTTAACCCTATTCCGGTGTCATGGCCCATGTTATAGCCTCCAAATCAATTATACTGTGTATTGGAAAGGCAAGAAAATAAAGACCCTTCTTTGGCAGGATATAATTATAGATGTCGATTGGCCATTCTATATGGCATAGCTGGAATTGGTGTGCAACCATACCTATTCTACATGATACCAGCTGGTGTGTAGCCAGGCCCTTGCTACATGGTAACATAGCTAGTAAATTTGACAGAGGAACAGTCCCTTCCTACAAGAGCCTCTCATAGATTATAAGAGAAAGGATTAGAATAATTATTAGATTCTGAAACAAAATAGTTTATGAAAGGTGGACTCAAACAAAAACATAGGTTATGGCAACATTAGGAGTTTTGAAGGATCCACATCTCAGGAGGGACTAGGCATGCCATATGGCTTTTCATCAACAAGTCAATAATATTAAAAGAAAGTTCGAATTTGATCGGAATGATGGGCAGATGCATACTAATCTTTACGTTGGTAACTGTTCCAAGTTTGAGTCCTCACAACTTTTGGCAGTTATAGATTTGCAAAATCTTTCATCACTTGCTTGTATTAAAACCAGTCACCTAACCCTGTCGAGACATCAACCGTCCTACTACCATGTCCCCTTCATCTCTTGGCTTACGTTTAGTAGTTCTAATCCGGCCCGTGGTTGCCACTTGACATTTTGGTGGATTAGGTTTCTCAGAATTTAAGGCATTCATAGCTGTGGAAACTACCAAGTTGAGAAACGATTCAACAACACGGTTTCAGTCTGCAAGAAAATGACAAGTAATAATATCTGAGTACGAAGACTTTGAGCCGAATGCAGGTACCAAATAAACCAACCTGCATACCTAACCATGCACCATAAATTGACTCTTGACCATTTCTTGGCTCAAACAAGTTTACCACTGGATACAAGCCATGTGTCGAGGTTGGGATCAACCAGGTTGCTCGTTCTCTTCTCGAGCTCATCTATCTTACCTCCTTTTATCATTACAAATTGAGGGTCATAGCTTGTTAATAATCAAGCCCATTTTTTTTCCCCTCATTTGACCAGAAAAAGAAAAGAAAAAAAAAAAAAGGGAAGCCTTAACATGTGCCTTTGACTTGAGGTGCTGCCCTGTTTCCAATCAAATGAACTTGAATGAGCCCTTTGTGGGCCAGGCTCCTGTTGTATCCTTTGCATGAAAGGATGGTTGATCTTTCTTTGTGACATTAATCATTAGATTGTATTTTGCACAGCTTTCAAAGCTCTTCAACCTCTCTCTTCCACCGATCAGTACATGAGATAGACATCATGCTTTGCAAGCTGTGCAAAATGCAATCCAATGGTTCACACTACGAAAAAGATTAATCATTTTTCGTGTAAAAGATACAACTCGCACCCATTAGAACAAGCTCATTATTCTTCCACTCTTACTTTTTGAACAAAGAAATGACTCTTTCCCAAATCCTATGCAATCATGGAGGACAATTAGATACTGTCATACCGATGAATGGAGGCTTGCCCTGGTGGTCGCATCTTTGTGCTCTATGCTTAGAGGTCTTGATTCAGTCTTGGATGGTTTATCCAAGACCTAGATAACGATAGTGCAGGTGGATCTTTCTCTGTTCGTTTGAAACAAATAAAAACAAAGAGTACTCATTTAACACCAAGATCCAAAATACATTTCATGCAAGACAAACAGAACTCTGTTTCTTTTCGAGTTCATACTTCAAAAGGAGAATCACCATCACATGTCTCAAAAAAAAAAGAAGAAAGAAAGAAACAAAAGGTAGCCACTCTGTCCTCAGATGGGCAAAGTTTGAGATATATTGACCTAATTCACATGACTTGTAGCTCTCAAAATATGTACCAATTAGACCTCAATACATGGCAGCTCCTGAATAAATTTACCCTCCCCTAACTCCATGATCCAATCCACATGAGACGGCTAAAATTAGCCCAACTCTAGGTTCCTTTAAGTGTTAGAGACTTCGAGCCAGATATATCATCCAGGTTGGTTGGCCTCAAGATCCCTTGACATTTCCCTCAGAGAAAAATGTTCACACTTGTTCTTCAATGGAGGAACAAAGGGGCCACCATCTTTTGACAAACTTTTCTCCTCCAAGTACAGCAAGCTAACCACGTTTTTTTCCGTTTTTTATTTCGAAATAGACCATGTACGCACTTTCAACGTATCAATGTGAATGCCTTTTTCTCCCTTGATCCCATGTAGCCAGAAGTTCCACAGTTAGGCTCCTAGATAGTGCCATGAACCAGGACACCTGCCAAGCAACCCTCCCTCCCACTCCTATATATATATGTCCCAAAATCTGGCATGCTCCTCACAAGCCAAACATAGTCTCTCCTTCCATTATACATACATAACCAATAGAGAAATGGCTTCTTGCTCCACCATGGCTTTTGTGACACTAGCCTTTGTGCTCCTCCTCCTAGGGAGCTCCTCAGCCCAGCTCTCTACTAACTATTACTCCAAGACCTGCCCAAACCTCTTCTCTGCAGTTAAGCCGGTCATCGAATCCGCTATCTCGAGCGAGAAGCGGATGGGTGCCTCGATCCTTCGCCTCTTCTTCCATGACTGCTTCGTCAATGTACTTGAATTATATATCTCTAAAGCAATTTAGCCTGTAGATAAGCTATACACTTGCATTCACTAGTAACAATTGTGCATGCTTGTTGTAGGGGTGTGATGGGTCATTGCTCCTAGATGACACATCAAGCTTCACTGGTGAGAAGACCGCAAACGCGAACAGAAACTCTGTGAGAGGGTTCGATGTCATCGACAAGATAAAGACTGCAGTAGAGGAGGCATGCCCAGGGGTTGTGTCGTGTGCCGACATCTTGGCGGTCGCTGCAAGGGACTCTGTGGTCATTGTGAGTTGCCATGCTCTGCTAGTCCTATGCTCTTTGCTTGCAGTGGTTTTTTATGCATCAATGGTTGATTCTAGACTATATTTCTAATCGTATATGTCGGATGGTTTGCAGCTTGGTGGGCCAAATTGGGACGTGAAGCTGGGGAGAAGGGATGCAAGGACAGCAAGCTTGTCTGCAGCCAACAATAACATTCCCCTCCAACCTCAAGCCTCAGCAATCTCATCTCTAAGTTCTCGGCTCAGGGTCTCTCCACCAACGAGATGGTTGCACTCGCTGGTATGGCCTTTAGCTAAGTCCACGTAGATGCACAACTGCAACCACGTAGCAAAGAGTTTCTTGTCCTCTACGATTTTATTTTTCTCCCTGTCCACTTCTTGCATGGTCAAAAAGGTTATGCTTGTGATTGGTTGGCCCTCTGTCCCCAGGTTGGGAGTGGTTGTGTACTTCCCTGCCCCAGAACAATATTATTTGTTGTAGTTCCATATTTCACTGCATTAAAAAAAAAAGAAGAAAAGAAAAGAAATTGCATTGTGATTCAATGTCACAAGAGTTGGTGGATAGCTGATTGATAAAGAAATCAACCATTTATTTCAACCTTTACTTTTGCACTTGCTTGTTCAAGTTGTAAGAAAATATGACAAAAAAAAAGAAAAAGAAATAACTAATCATAAAATTTATTTTTATTTCTTTCGGAACAAACTATAAGATTTCTTTCATAATTATAATTATCTGGCCTTTTCCAACTACTTGCAGTTTAATTAGAAATATTTTTCCTTAAAAAAGTAGCTGTAAAATTTCATGAAAATCAAGAATGAAAATATTATATCTAACAATTTTGGATTAACATTTAAAGTTTCAAAAAAGGATGTATTCTTTATATTATTCTTCTGATCAATTAGCTATCTTAAACAGGTGCACATACAATTGGCCAAGCAAGATGCACATCCTTTAGGGCTCACATATACAACGACACCGATATCAATAGTTCCTTTGCTAAAACAAGGCAGTCGAATTGCCCCAGCACCTCCGGCAACGGGGACAACAACTTGGCACCTCTAGACCTCCAAACTCCGACCGTCTTCGACAACAATTACTACAAGAACCTTGTCAGCCAGGAAGGCTTGCTCCACTCCGACCAAGAACTATACAACAAAGGCTCAACAGACTCTCTGGTCAGCACCTACAGCACCAACCCGAGCAAGTTCAGCTCTGACTTTGTCGCAGCCATAATCAAGATGGGAGACATCAGCCCTCTCACAGGGTCCCAAGGAGAGATCAGGAAGAACTGCAGGAAGATTAATTAAGGGGAAAGCATGGACTTTTCTGCGTAACAGTAATAAACGTCATGGTTTTTGACCAGGTTATGATCTGAGGACATGGTACTGGTGAAGTGTGTCTATGTTATTGTGAGAGTTTCCTTCCCTGTTTTAGTTTTAGAGGCATTGGCTTGCTTGTTGGATTCGTCTGTCATGGTCTATGATGTAAGGATCATTAAATAAAGTAATTATTTATTTTGGCTATTTATTTCTTTGATTCAAAGATGTCTTCTAGCTCCAATTTCTCCCCCAACGCCGAACTACCTTTTTGTAAAGATTAATCTCCGTTGCAGCCCACACAAGTATTAATTAGCCTCACAGAAAGTACATCTTATTACTAATAATATTATGATAAGGGTGCGAACATACCAGTGCATCGGATCACATCAAAACTCTAAAGATTGACATATAAAAAAAAAACAAGATTAGGCCTGTAGGATTAGTCTGATGCGGACGACTAGGGGTGGACAAATATTTGCGTACGTTTGAAGTCCACCGATAGACTGGGCCTGGTTACTTGTATTGCTCTTGGCCCATTGCTCCTTTATATAAGTTACCCAACTGGGCCGGTTGGCTGTTAAGATAATCAAGTGACACGTCTTGTTTGCTGAGAAAAGAAAATGTCCTGGATGGTAAATATAACAAAGTAGCATTTAGACATTTCTTATTTTCATGACATTGCTCTCTTATTTATTTCTTCCAGGAGCATTAAACGTTACAGGTTTTCTTACTTTAGCCATTATAGTTCAGTTCAAAATTCAAATCCGCCTGAGGTTGGATTTGGTATTAGGTGAAGCATGAATTGGTGCAAATTCACTTCAAAGTGATTTGATACATGAATCTGTATGAGATAATTGTTCAAGCATATGAGACAGTACAGTTAATATACTTTTCTTCGACAACAGAACAACAATTAAAAAAGAGTAAAAAAATAAAAAAGTGTCTAATTCCCATAAACCATTAGTTATTCCTTCATTTATTTAGTAAAATTGATTAGGCTCGCCACATCCTCTTTCAAAACAAATCTTTGCTAATAAGGACATACAAATGTTCCAGCACTACTGCAGAAGACCTAATCAATCACCGTTCTATATTGATAAAAATCTAGGTTGTCCATTGCATTTTTTTGATACAAGCAGACAGTCACATCAATCTAATATGAGAGCAATCTAAAATATTAAAAAAATATAATTCTACAAGATCAGCAGGCAGTCATCACTCTGTCTCCATAGTCAATCATCAAAGCGCTCAGCAACAAAAGCCGCCACCCAATCTGCTGCAGTGTTCACATCTCGATAGACATGTTGGATTCATACTGCAACAGCTTGGCAAATAGAGGTCCAGACATCCCAAATAAGTGGATGATCCTCGAGCTGCCTGGCATCTTTCTGAATCCAAGAAATAATAGTAACAGAGTCACCCTCCAAGAAAATCTGCTCCGCGTGAAGCTGCTGTCTGGCAAAGATGACATCTGCCCAACGGTGCTAAGCTCCGCCGCCGAAATTGAAGGCTCAAAAAGATAAGATCCACCAGCGACCAAAAATCTCTCATCCTGGCCATAGATAACAAAGCCCGCTCCGCCCCTCTCATCTCTGACACTGCCATCAAAGTTAACTTTGACAAACTTCCGTGGTGGGGCCCTCAAGAAATGGATAGAATCTTACGGATCATTGCCGAGGCAGCCAAAGAGCTCCAGAGATCGGAGATGTCACGGGATGAACTGGCAGTATCAAATTGGCAGTACTCTTGGGCTAAACAGATTGCTCTTTCCAGTACCCAACAAGCAGGAGAATCACCTCATCGTCGAAGACAAGGCTGTTTCTTGACAACTAAATCTGATAAGCAATATAAGTCATCTGTCCACCAACTATAGTTGACCTGTCAATCACACTTTGATGGATCAAGCCAAGAAAGACACCAACTATGGATCAATGTTCATCTCTCATGGGTAATCGTCTGTCTGTCTCCAAATAATCTTCGTTCTAGGACATCACAGGACTGCGTGCTCCGTAGACTTATCCTCTATGCCACAGACTGGATACAAGATCGGAATCTTCATCTCTCTCTCTCTCTGAAAAGTGCCCGAGAGGTTGTCCATTGCCTTCAACCATTCAAGGATGCCTAATTCTCGCAAGATGGTTAGTGGGACAATAATGTAATTGAGTTGTGAAATATAATTAAAGATATATAACGGAGCTGTTACTATGATTAAATGAGAGAAGTGAGTAAGTGACACAATATTGCAGGGACAAGGTGATGTGAACGAGGAAACCTATGGGTTTCATTTATAAACGGCTTATCAGGTTGGTCCCATTCAAAGCTTGGCACCTGTTATACGTAGGCCCGACAGATTAATTAACACCACTCATACGTGCAAAATTTGTTGCAGGAAAAAAATGTATACGCCGTACATATGTGAGCTAGCTAGTAGAGATGCTACATATCCAACATAGAAGCCTGTCGACACCGTGATATTTTGTGTACTCCACCGAAGGTAGTTTTCTTTCTTTCTTTCTTCTTTATTTTTTTTATTCTTCTCATTGTTTTTTAAAATTTTCATGTATGTGTGTTAGTGCGTGTTGGAAGGGACGCAAGGCCAACCCGATCGTGGAGGTACATTTTTGAACAGCAAATCTATGGATTAAGGAATTATGTTGGTTCAACACTCAAACTAAAAATAAAATTAAAAAAAAAAAGTGAAAGAAGTATTGCTGACTCTAGTGTTTGAATTGGCTTATATATCTGACATATGTTTGTACATCATTCACTGCATTTAATTTATTACATTTGGAGGTCGCAGATTGATCAATGCAAGCTGCAAAAAATAATAATTATGTTTAATTTGTTACATTTGGAGGTCGCAAATTAATTGACACAGGCCATATAAAATAATAATTATGAATATCTATATTAATCTGATTGAAGAGAAAAAAGTTTTTTTCAACTTGTTCAATTCGAATCTCACAAATAAACATAGAAGTAGAGAAAATTTTTAAAGTATGACTCAATTTTTTTTCTTTATTTTTTTCTCTATACTGAAAAACTAAGGTACATAGTTCTTATTATAATGGTAAGATCCGTTCTTGCATAATTCAGATCGGATTTTTTTTTTATTTGTAGAAGGACGTCCATTTTCGAACAATTTAGGTTAACTCCTCTTCTTAGCTTTAAAAACAAAATCTCTAAAAAAATATAATGAATATAAAAAATTATGAAAAATATAAAATTTTATATGGGATAGATCCCGACTTTTATATTAACTTTGTATTTTATCATTTTATCTAATTCTTCACGAATTGGAAGATAACTTTCGATCAAAATCTTTCATAAAAAGAAAGTTTTGGTTTAATCAGTCCGTTTCGAGATCCAAATAATAAAATTTTGATCTAATTTAGTCCCTTTAGGATTTGGTTCAAAGTTGTAGGCTCGAAAAAATATCTAATTTTAAAATAAAAAGATCATTTCAATTGGATATTGTATAATCAAGTTATGGTTTCTTAAAATTTGATATGTGATTAAGCTTCTTAATGCGGCGGATCTTATTTCTGGATCTTATCCAATCCATACTCATAGTAATCAAAATAGTTCATATGAAATGCAAGGATCATTGTGAATCATATGTTTTGGAGTATTGACGGTGTTAAAATGTTGTGCACCATTTTTTTTTAAAAAAAATTAACTTAGATGTTCCAACAAAAGTAAAAAACAAAAAGGTGCATAGATGTAGGTGCGGCAACACCTCGCAGAGCATGCTGCTTAGCTCCATCCAGTTTGCACAGTTGGACATTGAGACACACTGGCCAACTGAAAGATAGAAAAGAACCAAGTCAGTTTTTTTTCCCCCCGCTTCACCCAAGCTCCTGATGGCGTATGAACACATACCCTTTTGAAAATAAATATGCACCCACTAAGATTGTAAATAGACCCTTGCACTGTATTTGAAGGATCAATTTGTCTTCCTTTAGAATCAACAGACACCCGGTTTTGTTTTCATGTCACGTCTAAAATTCTAATCGAAGTTGTCCAAATGCTGCAGCACGAAAAAGTTTTGTTAAATAACCTCGGCCTCCAGGCTGTGATTAATGGCCATGTGTTGGAGGTTATTAAATGAGTAGATGACGCATGAAATGAAGCTCCTCCACTTCACTCCACAAAGAACCAATTAATTATAACAAACCCGATCCAACCTGTGATTTTGTCAGGTCGGCAGTATTTCGACAAGCGTTTTGCTTAAATATAATGAAAAGGTCAACTTGCATACTTAGCTTAAATACTTACTGCTGAAAGCGGTGCGAATAACCTTCACTATCATTCCCCAATTATGGATGATCGTAATCGAATAATTCCCAGCACCATCAGCCCTCAAATATGAAACACGGTGGTAGGATCTGTTTGTTAGATTCTATAAAAGAAGAACAAAAGTAGAGAAAAAGTAGAGTTCAAAGACCTTAAAAAAAATACATACCAAAAAAGAAAAAAAAATCTAAGAACAACAAAAAAGTAACAAG
>KE504655.1:1342430-1367791 GCA_000441515.1 Elaeis oleifera | reverse complement strand
AGAGAGAGAGAGAGAGAGATGGAATATGAAGAAAGAAGGAGTACTTGAAAGGCAAGTTATTTAGGGGAAAGTAGGCCTAAGCTGCTATCATAGATGACCACAAAAGAGGAAGCTTAGAAGAAAGAAAAAGGTAGAAAGATATAGAGAAATGACGAAATGCATGCATTTGGCTCTTATTGCTCAGTAATGGATCCCCTACAGCTGATGAAGGTTGCAGAAAAGGGAGAGACAAGAGGGTAATTGATGGTTTAGGGAGATAGACAGAGAGAGAAGGGGTGCTAGAGTTACATTTTTTTGTTCTAGAGAATGCCAGCTCTGGCACCGCTTGCTCACGTGGAATCCCTTCAGATGTTGACTTTTCTAAGAGATCAAACCAAGGGTTTGGCTTGTCAAGAATCTTCAATAGGGAGTCCTAAAAGATCTCTTTGCTTCTTGTTTGGTTCTTTCCATTTAGCTAACTTAAAACCACCTTTCTTGTCCCCAGAATGAGGATAGAGAAATTTTCGTACTAAGTAGCAAATATCAGATGTTTAAGGCCAACGGGGTTAGCTAAGTTGAAGTGGTGGTGGTTTGATATCTATATCAAAGAATAGAGCATTGATAGCTTAATGATGCAAGGAATACACAGCATGAAACAAAATTCTCAGGTGCAAAACGATACGAGAACAAATTAGATAGTTGAGTGGTTGTCCAATGATGTTTGGACGCTGTCATTTTGTGACCACTATATATCACTGTGGCTTATCTAGACATGTGTCCCAAAAAAAAAAGAAAAGAAATGACTATTGGGGCATCAATTCATGTGGGGCAGCATTTAAACTTAGACGTTTTGTATCAAGTGCTAACCATTTTAAAGAACATCGTATATATCACATGGAGTGCAATTTAAATTGTTGCTTAGCGTGCTATGTAGAACAGAAACCATTACACAACAAAATAATCTTTCTTTTTTGATGCTGCTTTATGGACAAGCTAGAAGTCTATATAATAATGAATTTTGATTGGGAGTTTGCATTGTTTTTTCTGTTCTTTTCTTTTTTCCTTTGTAAGAACTTGCCTGGCTAATCATAAAAAAATGCCTAGTAACTGATTAAACATGACTAAATGTAAATGAGTAGCTCAATGTTCATAATACTTGAATCAGTTTTTACTTTGGATAAATAAATCAACTTTATCGGTAAGAAATATGAATAACAAAGATAAATTTATTTGATCTATCTATGAAATGCTAAAATCATCTGACATCCAGGAAACAGGGTCAATATAACGCACACAGACCTTTCCCTCAAAAATATAATGCACATTCTTAATGTGGATTACTAAAAGAAAGGCATATACATATGCTTCAATGGGAACCAAGATGATGGTTACACATTTAAGGTAGTTGGGTTGGCTTTTTCTAAGTGTGTTGTCATTGATAGTGATTTTAGCATTTAGAGCTGGGAACTGTTATTATCAGAAATTAAGAGGTCATGGTTTACTTCTAAATTAATTGACTTGCCACTGGAGATGCTCCATGCATGTATCTAACAGCATTTCTTCCTCTTAAAACTGATCTCAAAATGCTTATCCATTCCATCAGATCTCCAATGCAAGCACAAATTGCAGCTTTTCTTCAGTCCTTCAAGAGACATAAAATGTTGTTTCTTTTCACAAGAAAACAAGCACTTAGTCTAGCAACTAAATATAAATTACTCTCTTCGAACTCTAAGAAGATCTTAACTCCAGTTCCTTAATCCAGTCTTGCTGTTTTTTCCGCGTAACACTAGTGCCCATGGTGCTGAAACAGAGACATCGGTATCAAGGCCCCTCATCGGCGGGAGAAGAACAACTGCATTAGCCACAACAAGGTCCCCTATGACATTAAATAATCTACCCCAACACTAGGCACGAATATAGGTTTGAAGTTGGTCCAGCATGAAATAGATCGCTCATGTATAGGATTCTAATTATGGTCAAGGTCTGATCTTTGAATTAGATTTTAGTTAGGTGGTATATTCCTAAAAGACACCAGCAGATTTGAACTCAGATATAAATTTCTAAGCACACTTTTTTTATACTTTAACAAGTTCTTAGATAATATTTTCATATTGTATATTGTGAAGTATTCAGCAAGGCAGACATTTCCTAATACCTACTTCCAATTATATTATTCTCAGAAGAACCACACATGGACTTCAGAAATGGTTCTTGTCCAAGCTGAGCCGAGCTGAGGTTCTTGTTTGGGCTTGCCAAGGACTATATTATACACTTCGTTTCCATCGTCTTACTAGCTGGATGATAAATAATAATAATAAGAAAGCGATGGGCAAGCAAGATGAGCCTAACTTGGCCACAGGGGTGGTTGTTTGTTTAAAAAATAGCTATCGATGTGATGCGTATCTCGTAAGAAAATGGCACGGCTATTCTTGTTTGACCCGCATTCCACGCCTACAAAAGCTCTCCGTTGTTCTCTCAGACCCAACTTAAGCTCTTAAATATCACCTCGTTTCCCCAACCAACTATTACTCTTGAGGCAATCTTCACGTAGAATCCTAGCAGCCACCCACAAAACCCTAACTGTAGACCCACGCAGCCTTCATGCGAATCCAAGCCCTGGCCTTCAGCCCAAGAAGCCCATGGGTTGTTTTCCAACTTCAAACGGACAACAGACATTCATCTAGGATAGGTGGTCAAGAGCAATGAATGTGGACTCCACCTACTCTCCTAAGAAGACCACAAGAAGAACAAAGCAAAAAGAAGTATATATCACGATCAGATGAGGGATTTATTAATAAATAAAATAGTTCAAGTTTCACATCTCTTAGGTCCTTGGATGGTCAAAACTCAAAAATTGCCCCTTGCAGCTAGAAAGCTTTAATGGAGTTTCATAGTGTTTGATAAAGGTATGCAGTATTTTAGTCAGTCGTGGGGTGGACTATGTATACTTGTCTTTTGATTGGTGTATTGATTGATCAAGGTCCACTGCTCAAAGTGTTTCCCACTTGATGAATGTTTCCCTTTTAAATTTAGAATTATTATGGTGAGTTTAGAGTTTCAACCACTCCTTAGATTGATTTATGTACTATACATGCTTCCAATTAATAGTGTGTTGCGGTCAACTCCCAGTCGCCTGTCATCAAAAATAACATATATAAAACAGCATCCGCACAGACCGGATTTATGTCCGGCGGGGATCCTCCGATGCCTAAGTCAGAGAGAAAAGTTGGTGAACAGGAGTTGAATGTAAACAGTAGCAGAGTTTGGCCCAGAGTTGGCTCACTAGCCCCATTTCTCTTATCCCTTTTATAGATAAGATTTTCGTAACCGTCGGACGTGGTCCCGTATTTTATGGTGCTAAATTATCGGGCCATAATCACGTAGTGGATCGTTAACTCTCACTGATTGCACCATGATATGCGGTCGGTAACCGTTCATGACAGTTATGGTATATCTGAGTTGACTGACCGACCATATGTTGGTAGAACCGACCATATGTCAGTAGAATCCATGAGCGACCGTCGGCCAGTAGTTCTGTTATGCCGATGATCTAAGTCATCCGCTGTCGATCGGTAGTAGTCGAATCATTAGTCGGTCGGCCAGCAATAGGTCGGTGCGATTCGTTCGGTTGGTCGATGAAGAGTCGGAACCGCATATTCAGCCGATGTAGAGTCGGAGTTGTATGTCCTATCAGTCGGCTGTTGTTGAGTCGGTAGTGGTTGACCTGAGTCGGGGTCGATTAACTTACCCCAACAGTTGCCCCCCACTCCTAAGTCCAAGGTGAGTCGACGTGTATATTACCACGTGGTTTGTCACGTTGGATGAAGGGAGTTATTTTTTGTCACATCAAATTTTGATTTTGTTATCATTTTCTTCGAGATATAGGTGATCGGCTATTTTGTCCTGTTGGTAGGTACAGTCATCTATCACACTGACTGAACGATTTGGTATCAGTTGTCAGTGTCAGGTGTCGTTTCGAAAAATCGATTCGGTGTCTGACGATATGATTCTGACAAGTAGATTTGTTCCACGTGTTCGAATGTTATTGGTTGGAATTGTTCATGCGGATAGAGATGACGTGGCTCAATCTGGGGTAGGTGCGTTGAACCGTTCGATCAATTGTCGGTCTAGATGTTGCCACGTGTCGTCATCTGATAGATCTTCAATTTGACCGCTTTCATCTCGACTGTTGAGGGATCCTATATATAGGGTCACTCTCAGCCAAATTTTCACTTTTCACTGCTTTTGGTGCTGGGACTCTGCCGGATTGTTGCCCCAACGTCTAAGGTTATCACTTCCAACTTTCAGATCAACTTCGCCTTCTTTTGAATCATTTCTTCTTTCCTCTAAATCTTTGTCTTCTTCAGAGTTATTCTCATGGCTAGGGCTTTCCTTCTCGAGAAGATCGATCGGAGAATCCGACTGATGAATCCCAGTTGAGTCCGGATGTGGAGTCCTCTTACTTTCGAACCAAATGTCGAACGGCTCTGGGAGCAGTTTTGTATCCCGAAGCCATTTCAACTTTTCGCCCTGGAGCCGATGGTCGGGTGAATAACCCATCTTCGGGCCAGGTGGCCTTCTACGTCGAAGATCTTCGAGCGAATCTTCATTTTTCGATTTTGGAGTTTGTTTGAAATATTTTGGATTATTACGGACTTTGCCCGACTCAGCTGGCACTGAACTCGATCTGACTGATAATTAGCTTTGCTTTGCTGTATCGGATGTTGCCGATCATGCCCTGTCCTTCTCTTTTTTGGGCTTTCTTCATCCTCCGACCTCATCCGAAGGCCCGAGGGTGGTGGTTTTTCAACCTCCGAAAAGGCCTTTCCTTTATCACCGATCTTCCATCGTCTATTCATTGATGGAAGAACCAATTTTCTTTGCTTCTTCCTCCCTTCCTTGGGGTTTTCTTCTCATTGGGGTGATCCTCGAACCGATCCCAACAACAACAGTCGGATAGAGGTCGATGACCAGGAGGATTTTCATCGGCTGAAGGATATGTCGGTGCTGAAGTAGAAAGAGCTTGTAACCGAACATGCCCTTTATGATGCCGGCCTTAGTTCGGTTCCTCGTCTAGGTATAGTATAGTTGGTCGGTTATTTCTAATTTTCTTTACTTGCTGAATTGTACTGACCTCCATTGTAATTGCAACCATGCAGCAGAGGGTGCGAGTGTCGAATGTCGACATTCGTCAGCACGCTATCAAGAAGAGGACAGCATCTAAGGTCGGGCCTTCGCGATTGCCGAAGAGGCATCAAGCACCAGCTCCAGTCGGCATTTCAACATCGATCGTGGAACCCAATGCCCCATCGACATCGGTTCCCAAACCAGTCTTGGCACTGTCAGCTCTGACAGTGTTCCCTGCTGCGTCGTCTGAGGAAAAGGCGGCGAGGGGGCTACCGAACAGCATCGATAGTCCCACCACCTGAGGAGGTTCGGGCCGAGGTAACAAAGCCCGAATAATCTGTGGCTGCGCCAGTTGCTCCTTCAGTTGGGCGTAGTTAAGTTCAAGCTTCCCCTCGCTTCAAACATGGGGCTGCCGACAATAGATCGGGGGAAAGCTCCGGTGGCATCGGTGGATGACGCAACATCAGAGGGCCATACGGTGCACTTCGACCTCCAAGTGACCGTCGATGAATCGACCCTGGCTAATTCTGTACTAGCTAAGTGACTGTGCCAGGAGACTCTCTTTTCGACTGATCGGGAGCGTCGGAAAAATGATCGATGGTCGAAATATTTTCATCCTTTTATCCGACCATCATCGGGTAAGTCTCTTTGATAAACTTTCTTTCTTTTTCTTTCTTTTTTTTAACCCGACTTATTCTCTGTCTGTAGTTGATCCATGGCATGTCTGACCTGGAGGTCGGCTACATGAAGTTCGCCGACATCCGCAATGCGTGGAAGAATAAGGTGGCAGCCGCCGATGCTGAGAAAGCGGCTGTACTTGAACAACTTAAGTCGGCAGTGGAGTGGGAAGCCAAACTTCAGGAGGAGATTTTCCGACTAACTGACGACTTGGCATCCTCGAGGGCCGAACTTGCGTCGACTCACGGGGCTATTTTGGCTCTTGAATCACAGGTCAAGAGCAAGAAGCATTCTATCCACCGGCTTCGACGAGAGAGATAAATGCATCGAAGAACTCGAAGTCGAATGTAGACGTCATCGGACCAGCCTGAAAAGATTGGCACTGGCCGAAGAAGAATTATCCTCTGCTCGAGCCGATGCTGATTTGGCCAAGATGGAAGCAGAGTCGGTAAGAGAAGCACTGGGTCGGACAGTCGAAGATTTTCGGAGTTTAAAGAATACAGAGAAGAGATCTTCAAAATAGCTGCGCTTCGTACTGCGTCGGGTATGAAGACGGTCAAGATACGGTCAAAAAATTATATCCGAACTTCGACTTGAGCAGCATTGTCCCTCCAAGATCGGAAGACAGAGTTGCTGAAGAAGAAGTTGCTCCGACTCAAGAAGAAGCACCGACTGAGCCCGAAATCGTTCAAGTCGACGATGCTACACCCGAGCAAAGGAATGATGACGAAGTTTAGTTGGTGTATTTATTTTTTTTTATAATCAGATACCTGCAATCGAACTTTGGTCTAATTTTGTAACTTCTTGTTTTGGCAATGAATGAAAGCATTTTTCTTCTAAGTTTGAACTTTGTTCGTTTGAAATATTATCTACAATGTCTGCAATGTAAAGTAGTCACTGAATATTAATCGGTGATCCGATCATTCGGTTGGACTTGTAGAATATCTGTTAGTCGCGTAGTGGTTTTGACGTACTTGATAGAAATTAGGATAATGATTGTAAATCGAATATCCCGTGCCCGATATTTGGTCGGACTTATATGTCGAATTATCTGATAATCGATGGCAAGCCAAATATCTCTCGACTGACCGTAGCCTAGTCGGTATAATTTCAATCCGATCTTGATCATTTTGACATTTCATTCTGCTTAGTTAGGACTAAGTCGGCATATTAGTCTTTCGACTATGGTCAGTTTTTACAGTGGAAAGTTGACATTGAAAATTGAGATATGATCGGCACCATGGCTTTGCAGTGAAAGCCTGTGTAGTCGATGTCGGTTAAGATTGCAGTCGGTATGTCTATTTTTGCATGAGAACTGAAATACAGTTGTCACCGAAGTAGTTGATTATTCGATTTTTATAGTAGAGGCTGAGATAAACTTCATATCAAAGTACAGTAGATAGCTCGGCTTTGGCAATGGAAGTCGACATATAACCAGTGGTTAATAAAAATTGTTAAAGGCTTGTTATTCTGAAATTCTGATTATATTTTAAATAATGTACATGTCGATGCCTTTATTGATAATACATCTTTAGGTTGTCAATATTCCACGTTCGAAAATCACCGACCCTTCGAGAGTTTCTAGCCGATATGCGCTCGGTCTAAGAGTTTTCAATATTTGTAAGGTCCTTCCTAATTCAGAGATAATTTTTCTTGATCCAGGGATTTTGAGACTTCTGCTTTTTTTAAGATCAAATCTCCTGATCGAAGACCTTCAGCTTGACTCTCACGTTGTAATATCGGGCTATCTTTTACTGATATGTAGCCATCCGAACTTGAGCTTGCTGTCAGAGTTTTGAAAGAAGATTTAAGTCAGCTCTCCGATATTCAGAGTTGCTCGGCTTACTGTATTGCTCTACTCTTATTGACGGTAATCCGATCTCAAGCGGTATCATTGCTTCTGTCCCATAAGCTAAGTTGAAGGAGGATTCTCCAATTGGTATGTGGGGAGTCATTCGATACGTCCATAAGACTGGATATAATTTTTCTACCCAGAGGCCTTTGACTTCATTCAGTCGAGTTTTTAGCCCGTGTAGAATTATCCGGTTGGTTATTCTATCTCATCATTTGACTGTGGATGGCCGACCGACGTAAGTTTGTGCGTAATATGAAACTTCGCACAAAACTCTCTGAAATTTTGGTTGTTAAATTATCGACCATTGTTGGTGATGATGGTGTGTGGCAAATCGAATATGTAAATGATCAATTTCTGAATGAAGTCTTCTATCTTGCTTTCAGTGATTTGCGTCAGAGATTCGACTTTTACCCATTTGGTAAAGTAGTCGATGGCGATCACTATAAATTTTTTCTGTCCAGATGTCGGAGGAAAAGGACCAAGTATGTCAATCCTCCATTGTACGAAGGGCCATGGTGCTACAATCGACGTCAACTGACTAGCCGGTTGATGTTGTATATTTGCATACTTTTGACATGATTCACACTTTTAGATGAATTCAGTTACGCCTTTTTTTATGATGGGCCAATAATATCCTTGTCGCAGAACTTTATAAGCTAGAGACTTGCCTCTCAAGTGATTTTCACAAATTCCTTCGTGCACTTCTTTAAGTGCATAGTCGGCATCTGTAGGTCCCAAACACTTCAGCAAGAGGACAGAGAAAGATCTTTTGTAAAGATGACCATTCATCATTACATATTAAGAGGCCGTCCATTGGAGTCATTTAGCCTCTGAGGAATCCGCAGGAAGGATCCCATTGGTTAGGTATTGAATGATCGGATCCATCCAACTTGGTTCGATAGTGAGCTGCAATACCTCTTCGACTTTATCAATACTCGACTGTTCGACACATTCAACAAATATCCGACCCAGCGAGTTGAAAGTGAAAGTAGCCAGTCGTGAAAGTATGTCGGCTCGAGTATTTTCGATTCTGAGAATTTTAAAGATCTCGAAATATTTCAAGCTTGCTGTGAGATCTTTACCTTTTAAAGGTACTTCATCATAATGAGGTCGTGGGTCTCAAATTCATCCTTGACCTGTCCAGCGATCAGTTGTAAGTCGGTGAAGACCTTCAAACTGTAAATCTCAAGCTCCTTGGCTATATTCAAGCCGACCAAAAGTGCTTCATATTCGGTTTGATTATTTGAGGCTTTAAAGTTGAACCGAAGGGCGTACTCGATGACTACCCCTTTGAAATTCGTGAGTATGAGGCCAGCTCCACTACCTTGTGCATTAGATGCTCCATCAATATGCAGCATTCGAGTCGACTTTAAGTCGGGTTTGGGAGTATTAGCTTCTTTTATTGTGTTTTCATCTACATCTTCTGGCTTATTGTCGAATATAGTACATTCGGCGATAAAATCTACTAGGACTTGCGTCTTCATGGATGGTCATGGGTGATATTGAATGTCGAACTCATCAAGTTTCACTACCCACTTTGCCATCCGACCTGACGTGTCAAGTCGATGTAAGATTGCCTTCAGCCGCTGATCTGTCAGAACTACAATCGGATGGGCTTGAAAGTACGAACGAAGTCGTTGCACCGATATGATTAGGGCATAGATCATTTTCTCCATCCTTGAGTATCAGACTTCGGTATTGTGAAGTACTTTACTGGTGTAGTAGACTGATCGATGGATTCGGTTCTTATCCTCCTGGACGAGCACCGAACTAATTGCTTCTGCTGAAGTTGTCAAATAGAGTTACAATGTCTCTCCGACCTTTGGTTTGTGAGCAAAAGTGGAGAAGCCAAGTATTGTTCAAGTCTTCAAGGATTGTCAATATTCATCCGACCATGAGAAATCCTTCGTCTGCCATAAAGTTTTGAAGAATGGCAAGCATCTCTCAGCCGACCTAAAATAAATCGACTAAGAGCGGCAATTCTTCCATTGAGTTACTGTATCTCTTTCTTTGAACTCGGATGCTTCATGTTGATAATGGCTTTGATTTTTTCAGGATTAACCTCGATTCTTCGTTGCGAAATAAGAAATCCGAAGAATCTTTTGGAGGTTACCCCAAATGCACACTTAGTCGGGTTTAATTTCATCTGATACCGTCGGAGTGTGTCGAAAGCTTCCTCCAGATCCCGAACATGATCTGCAGTTTGAGGACTCTTCACCAGCATGTTGTCCATATATACTTTCATATTTCATCCGATCTGTGTCTTGAAGATCTTGTTGACGAGCCGTTGATAGGTAGCGCCGGTATTTTTTAGATCGAAAGGCATTACTTTATAGCAGTATATGTCTTTGTCGGTCACAAAAGTCGTATGTTCTTCATCTTCTGGTGCCATGCGGATTTGATTATATCCAGCGAAGGCATCTATGAAACTCCGTAGTCGGTGGCCAGAAGTTGCATCAACCAATTGCTCAATCTTCGGCAACGAGAAGCTGTCCTTCGGATAAGCTACATTCAGATCGATATAGTCGATGCAGATTCTCTACTTTCCATTGGCTTTTTTTACCATTACCACATTAGCAAGTCAGTCGGGATATGTAGCTTCTCTGATGAAGCCTGCTGCGAGAAGTTTGTCAATTTCTTCATCAATGACCTTTTGTCTTTCAGGAGCAAAAGATCCTTCTTCTGTCTCACCGACTTAACATTTGGGTTGATGTTAAGTCGGTGAGTTATTATTTCTGAAGGAATCCTGGACATGTCGGTGGCCGACCAAGCAAAATATCGATATTGATTTTGAGCAATTTTATTAGTTGTTGTCGCTCTGAGTCGGATAATTGTGATCCAATTCGGATCATTTTTCAGGATCTTCTTCTTTTAACGGGATGAAAACCAGTTCTTCATCGGTTCACCCCTCTCCTGATTTTCTCTTTGGTCCAATTTGTTGACAGGTAAAGAGTCTTCAAGTTTATTATTTTGGATGGAGACAAGGAAGCAATGTCGGACGAGTTGTTGATCTCCACGCATCTCTCTGACTCCATATCTTGTCGGAAATTGGACTAACAAATGGTATGTCGAAACCACTGCCCTCAAAGCATTAAGCCCAGATTGTCCGAGTATAGTATTATAAGCCGAAGGTATTCGAACCACCATGAACGTTATGAAAACAGTGCTCTGTAGTAGTTCGGTCCCAGTGGTTAAGAGGAGAAAAATTTCTCCTTCCACCGTGACAGCATCTCCTGTAAAGCCGATCAGTGGTGTCGAGACTCTTTTGAGTCGATCAGTCGACAATCGTATTCGAAAGAAAGTCGAATAAAGCAAAACATCATTGAACTTTCATTATCTATAAAAATTCTTTTACATCATAGTTCGCTATTGTTGCCGAAACAACAACAGCATCATCATGGGAGTCTGAATTCTTCGAACATCTTCTTTCGAAAAAGTTATTACATTGTTGAGTCATCGTCACTTTGCCGACTCATCTTCGAAAGTTGCCCTCCCGTCCAATCGTCTGGAGATCATGTTAATCACTCTTACAGTCGATTGATTATTTACAGCTTCCTCGGTTTGTAGTTGAGGTCGTCGATCAGTAGGAGGTTGAGTTGGCAGATCTCTCTAGTATTTTTCGGGATAGCCTCATCGAATCAGGACTTCTATCTCATCCCTGAGCTGGATGCATTATTCGGTATCATGACCGTGATCACGATGGAACCGATAATACTTCTTCCGATCATGACTTCTCGATAATGCTTTCATCGGTGGGGGTGTCGTAGATATTTCGCTCCTTCGATCTCCATAAGGATCTACGCACGAGGAGCGAAAAGAGGAGTATAGGAGTCATACCTACCGTAACTCAATCTTGGACTCCGTCGTCGGGTGAAGCTCGTTTATTGGATGGTGGCCGACTTAATTCGGCCAGAGCTCCTCCCTTCTTTTGTTTCTTCTTCTGACTTTTGCCTTCTATTTGACGCCAGTCAAAAGCTCCTTCATCTGTGTGCATATATTTGTATGCACGCTCTAGAAGTTCAGCATAAGTCCGAGGGAGAGTTTTATCCAAAGAATACATGAATCGAGATCCCCTCATACCTCTTTTCATGATCGAGATAGTCATATTTTGTTAAGTTCTTTGACCTCAAGCGTGGCCGCATTAAAACGAGTCACGAAATCTCAAAGTGATTCAGTCCCTCCTTGCTTAATCGAGAAGAGACTATCAGAAGTTTGTGACGGCCTTTGACTGGTGCTGAAGTGAGCCATGAAAAAATATTCTAGCTGTCCGAAAGAATATATGCTTTCCGACTGAAGTTCGGTGTACCAGGCTCGAGCAGCTTTCTAAAAAGTTGTCAGAAAGTCGATGCATAAGAGGACGTCGATCACCCTCTGAATCATCATAAGAGCCTTGTAGCTCTCAAGGTGATCGATCGAGTCGGTGGATCCATCGTATGGCTCCACCTAAGGCATCTTGAATCCAGATGGGATCGGTTGATCCAAGATGTGTCGAGAAAGTGGCTGGACGGTGTGGAAGTCGTAGTCGTTGGAGGACTTCCGACCTTCCACTTGAAGCTGAGCAAGTTGGCGACTGATCTCCTGAAATTTACATTCATAATCATCAAATCACCATTAGAAAACTTCGGGGGTAGAACCACCCGATGAGTTAGAGGAGGAAGCAGACGGTGTTCGCGATCGCTTTTCTTCCTTGCCCGATCCAACTGAGAAGGAGAGAGACGCCATGAATGGTGAGTGGCACGTCGAGAGCACCATGAGTGCCGCTGCTCGTCCTGATGAGAGAGCCGAGATGGTCACTCTGGTGAAGGAGACTGCCGTGGATGACGGCAACTGTGCCTAGATGGCATCGAATGCGCCATCGGTTGCTTTGCTGGTAGCTGTGGTGACTGGATCAACTACTACTGGAGGCTTCTAACCACCTCTGTAAAGATAGTTACCTGCTGCACGAGTACAGCGATATGGATGTCTGTGGTGACCACAGGACGTGAGGAACTAGGCTTTACTATTGGAGGAGGGGGAGGAACCTCTTCCCGGCAGGAAGAGTGTCTCGCTGATCCGGTTGCAATCGAGCGTTGGGCTCTGATTTTCATCATTGCAAGTTGTATCCCCCTTCCTGGCACGCCAATCTGTTGCGGCCAACTCCCCATCGTCTGTCACCGGGAACGAACATCCGCAAAATAGCATCCGTACAGATCGGATTTGTGTCCGGTGGGGACCCTCCAATGCCTAAATCAGAGAGAAAAGTTGGTAAACAGGAGTTGAATGTAAACAGTAGCAGAATTTGGCACAGAGTTGGCTCACCAGCCCTGCTTTTTTTATCCCCTTTTATAGATGAGATTTTCGTAACCGTCGGACGTGGTTCCATATTTTATAGCGCTAAATCATCAGACCATAATCACATAGTGGATCGTTAATTTCACTGATTGCACCATGATATGCGGTCGGTAACCGTTCATGACGGTTATGATATATCTGAGTTGACTGACCGACCATATATCGGTAAAATCGATCATATATCGGTAGAATCGATGAGCGATCGTCGGCTAATAGTTCTATTATGCCGATGGTCTAAATTATCCGCTGTCGATCGATAATAGTCGAATCATTAGTTGGTCAGCCGACAATAGATCGATGCGGTTCGTTCGGTTGGTCGATGAAGAGTCGGAACCATATATTCAGCCGATGTAGAGTCGGAGTTGTATATCCGGTCGGTCAGCTATTGTTGAGCCGATAGTTAGTTGACCTGAGTCGGGGGTCGATTAACTTACCCCAATATGATGTTTTCCATTAAAAATGATGCTGGGTGGGAAAGGAGATGAGCAACCTTCCCTTCAAAAGTTTATATATGTCGATTAGGAAATGAGTCCTTTATGATTCTTGTTTCCATCTTTGAGAAATTTCATTTAAAAGAGCTAGCTTTTCCGGTCGGTAAGCACTAGTCGCATGTTTGTTGCTCACCTCCATTGCTCTCATCATTTTACAAAAATATTTTAAAAAAATCACAACCAGAAGTGGCGGTCTATGGCCTAACTCTAATCGAATCCAGAGTCAGCTCATAAAAAATAAATTGGTCTGACCAAATTATTTATTAAATGAATCCAGTTCATGCTTAGAGTTTTGACCTGTTGAGCACATTTTGACCAGATAAATAATTAGATTATATTATAACTCAGTCTATTAACCTTTAAACCTGCTTACTCCATATAAAACTATTTAACTCATTTAAGTTCTGCTTAACATACTTAATTCAATTAGACCTATTTTTACGCTATGCACATATGTTTAAATGTTACTTAAATTTACATATATAGACATTGCCACACCAGTATATGCGATTTATGACAATGAGCTTCATGAAAGCATCATATTTATCATGAATTTTTATGTCTACATGCAATATTGAAAGAGAAGAAATGATTGTAATGTCGTTTAAGTGATCAAGTGTTTGGAGACTGTGATGTCGCCAACCTATAACATATTTGTGACCATATTTTATTAGATTTACCTATATACTATCGTATAATTGATGCATATGATGCTAATTTGAGTGGAAGAGTATTACGTGGATGATTTTGAAATCATCATTTGGTGAACAAAATTAACAATGGAATGAGGAAGAAGCATATAATAGATATACACAAACTAAATAAAATTTGTAAGGTGCATGCTTCTTGTACGCCTCATCCTTTTTCATTTGAGGTCCTCTATTTGGTTTCAATCTTTGTTCTCATCTTAATTCAAACAATTGTACGTATAATGTCCAAGTTGTATTTGAAAATTTTTTATTCCATATGTGTCCCATTCATTTTGTATCAATATTACATGAAAAATTAAAGTTAAATCTTTTAGCATTTTTTCTACCCTTTTGTTTGGCTAAACTATCGGTTACAATTTTTAAATAATTTTGTTTTAAGGGATAACTCTATGATATATATTTCTTCTATTTAATTTGGTCCTTACTAAGAATATTAAAAGGCCTTGTTATTTCAAAAAAAGAAGATAAAGAACCTGGAAGGAAACTCTGATAATTGACTGCAAATCATTTTTGAAATAGTTTAATTCTAGATATAATAAGATTTCATTTTTGAAACATACATTAATTGTACTAAATATTTATATGATATGTTATGTTTATTTATATATCAATAAATAATATTTAATATAGGATATGATAAAACCGGGAGGGGATGGTAATAGAGGTGGGCATTGGGCCGGGCTGGCCTATAGGTGGCCTGGCCAGCCCGGCTCGGCACGAACTTGACCGTGCCTAGCACGGCCCGCCAAGTATTGTAGTGGGCCGTGCTAAGGCACAATCCAATACTAAGGGCTCGACTTGGTTGGGGTTTGGTGGCCCACGGCCTAGGCCCGATATGGCCCTTCAGGGCTTGAGCTGGCATGGCCCACCATGCCAGGCACGACATGTGCCCAGGCCCGACACGGTCCGCGTGCCAGCCCATATGAGTCGTGCCTTGGCACTGCCCCTATAGGCCATTGTACGGCCCTCTTATCATGGGATATTTTAAATTTTATTTAAAAATAATTTTATAAATAAAACAGATCGGAGATTTGGGGATAAAAAAAAGATATTGAAATTTTTTTGTAAAAGCAAAAATCACCTTGTAATGATGGAGAGTTTGGCATAAACCCCCACCAATTTATTAATATAAATCAAAATTATACAAAAAGAGAGGGGGGCTAGGCCTGACCTTCCGAATACAATGAGGGGGAGAGAGAAGAAAATAGAGATGACTCACTTCAACAAATAAAATGTAAAAATATATAATTTAAAAATTAAGAATTGAAATAAATCTTACTAATTGTCGTGCTGTTTGTGTTGTCCTCATCATCAGATCCAGTATTATGTCCTCCTCTGTCCTGAAGACTCACCTCCGTATCCAGCCAATCTTTAAAGCAGAGCAACATCTCAACTGTCTCGCCTGTCATCCTATTTCTCTTTTCATCCAGAACATGCCGACCTGCACTAAAAGCTGATTCCGATGCTATTGTAGATATCGGCACAGCTAAAATATCACGTAATAAGATATTGATTTTTACATTCTTCCACTAGGCCAATACATCAAGATTTTTATTGATTTCATCTAATGCAGAAGAAATTTCATTTCGTAAATAAATTTCTAATTCGTTGCTTAAAGATGAAGAAGATGCATGTAAATATCTTCTATGTGCAAGAAATGAGAAAACAGATGATGAACGAGAGGTTCTAGAAGTGGATTGTAAAGATGATGTAGACTGTCTAGATCCATGAATTTTTCATCATGTAATGCAAAAATATCATAAAATAACTGAGTTACCTAAGTTTTAAATGCTTCAGAATCATGATTCATGTATTTACTAGTTTCATCAAGTAAATATGTATGCTACTTAATTTGATCCGTGAATAAAATACAGCAGCTAAGTTATACATGGGACATACCACGTCCCAATACTGATTCTATTTAATTTTCATTTCATGAATAATAGGCATTAAAACATCATCATATCTATATTGTGCAAATTGATCATAAATTATGTATATTTATTGTAAAAATGCACAAGAGGTTGGAAAATAAATACCAGAAAGAGTATTTGTAGTATTATAAAAATTAACTTAAAAATCTTCTAAAAATCTTTTTTTTTCAATCAGTTTTAGTCAAAATAAAGCCTAATCCACGATCATTTATATATGCACTTAAAAGATTTTTGTATGGATATGAATCATGAATCATTGTATATGTAGAATTTCAACGGATAACTATATCAAATTTAAATTTTTGAAATATTTATCATAGTCTAGACACAATTATTTAAATTCTTGTAATCGTACTCTTGAAGATTGAATAAAAAATACTGCATTCCTAATTCTTATAATTATATCTTGAACAATATTCATTCTAGCTTAATCAGGAAGATTCAAAATATGACATACACATCTAATATGAAACAAATTTTCATTAAGAATGAGATGAAAAGAGTCCTTCAATAATTGGACAGCCACATTATTATTAGATACACTATCAAATATAACAGATATAATTTTATTACTAATACCATATGTGGTTGCAGTTTGATAAATAGTATTGGATATTTATCGGTCAGAATGGAAAAAATCAAAAGAACGAAAAGTAAAATATGCTTATTTAATTGTCAATCATTGTCTATATAATGAGTAGTGACAGAAATAAAGACATATTACCTACAGATATAATCCATATATGAGAAGTTAATAATGGTTTTGCATTTAAGGCAGAACGAGTTCCAATTAAATTATCCTTCATTGTTAAGTAATTAGTCATAGCTATTCTTCTAAATATACATCTAATGGTTCTTCTGTAAGTAGATTATAAAGCTAATTGAACAGACTCTTCAAAATTAAAAGATTCACATAGGCTAAAAGATAATTCATCCCTGACTATCCATTTTACAAGTGTTTTTCTTTGATTCTCACGATCATGAGCAAAAGTTCCTACAAGGGCACCTCTTTGTGTATTAAGGGTACTTTGAAGACGAAAATCACTTACCCTATGAGACTCTTGATGTTTCTTCAAATGGCCAGTTTCTTCAGAACTGGCACAACTATATAATTTGGTATATTTTTATATTTTGCCTTATAGACTCCATCAACTAAAACTCTATCAAAATCATTCCATACAGCGCTGGTCTTCTTATGGAAAGAGGATCCAGCTTCAACACAAGGGGCTTCAGAGGGAGTAGAAAGAGTTTCTTCCTACTTAGAAATAGAGAAAAAGTCAAATTGCATGGCGGCAATACTCTCATCATCATAATTTGCCATCTATATTGAGTAAATGCAAAAAAATAAAACTAACCTGTAACCAGTAAAAGAAAATTGTGTAGAGCCGAAGAGAAAGAAGAGGTAGAGTGGAGAGCCGAAGAAGAGGCCGGGCCAGAAGAGGAGAGCCGAAGAGAGTAGAGCCAATAGAGTAAAGTCGGAAGAGCTGCCTCTTGAACTCCGACCTCCAAAAGAGGGATGCTTCCTCTTCTTGTATAACTCTTAAATTATTAAACTATAATTGCTACTTGCTAAATATTGAACGGAAGATAGCAAAATTGCTAGAAGAGAGAATAAATAGGAGTAGAGAGATTAGAGAGGGAGAGGATTGGTTTGATGAATTGGTGTGGTGAGAATGAAAGAGAAAAGTCCTATTTATAAAAATCCCAAAACTTTTATTTTTCCAAAATACCCCTCAATCTAGTCATTTTTTGACTGTTGAAGGAGTCAAAATGGTCATTTTCCCAAATATAACCGTCATAATCCAAAAAAAAAAAATTAGCCGTTACGGGCCTGGCCTGGCCCATAACAGCCTTAAACAGGCCCGTTTGAGGTGCCTGGCCCATAATGGTCTTAAATGGGCCGTGTCAGGCATGGCTCGTAACAGGCTCAAACGGGCCATGCCTGGCACGGTCCATTTGGGCTGATTTCTTTTTTTTAAAAAAAATAAAAGATCGGGCCATCAGGCCTGTGGGCCAGACAAGCCATGGGTCGTGCCTGGCACGGCCCGCCAGGTGCCGGGCCTAGAGTCGTGCCATGTCGGGGTCTGGTGTAATCAGACCGTGCCTGGCACGGCCCCTTTGGTCTGTGGCCCAATGGGTCTGGATCGAGCTGTGCCAGGCATGGGCTAATGCCCAAGTCTAGATGGTAAACATGAACCAATATTTATTTCAAAATATTACATATTCTTTTATATAAAAATAAAATCTTAGAGTTTCACTAGGTGTTATTCCATAATGATTACTTACTACAAGAGGTTACAAGTAAGTTGCAACAACAATGTTATCTTCTTTACACCCCTGCCCGCCCTAGAGATGGGCAACAGGCCGGCCGCCCATGACACAGCCCCGCCCGATATGAGATGGGCCATGGCCCGTCAACTACAGTGCCGTGTTGTGTCTGGCACGGCCCATAAGGGGGCCGGTTGGGCTGAAGTTTTCTAGTCCGCGGCCCAGGCCCGTCCCGGCCCATAAGGGCTTGGGCCGGCACGACCCATGGGACAAGCACGGCATGGTCCGCATGCCAACCTGGCAACCTTGAAACAGGCCGTGCTAGCCCGCCGCGGCTCCACCCTGCTGCTGTCCACGCCGCACCCACTGTCCGCTTCCGACTCCACACGACCACCACCCTCCCTCCCCTCCCCTCGGGCCCCGACGTCCGTTTTCACCAAAGCCGTCCCCGGACCCCCTCCACCCTCCCCTCTCTCTCCCCTCACGAGGCATCCGCCGCGGCCCGCCCCGTTACGGCCCGCCCGTCGTCGTCTGTGCCGCACCCACCGTCCACCTTCGGCTCCACGCGACCACCACCCTCCCTCTCCTTGAGCCTCGACGTTCGTCTACGCCAAACCGCCCCCCTGAATCTCCTCTGCCCTCCTCCGGTCGCTGCGCCCACACCCCACGTTCGTAACGGACCGAAACGGACAGTGCCAGGCACGGCCGTTTGTAATTTTTTTTTTTAAAAGAGATCCGCGGGCCAACGGGTCATGTCAGGCACGGCTTGCCATCCATCGGGCCTAGGGCCATATCGGGCTGGGGCCTGATGCTAATCGTGCCGTGCCTGGCACGGCCCATTTAGCCTCAAGCGTGATGAGCCCGGGCCTGGGCCATTCCAAGTACGGCCTAGTGCCCTTTATCAAACCACCCCTCCCTCCCCCTCAACCCCTCCAAAAAAAAAAAAAAAAAGCCTAAAAACAAAAAACAAAAACAAATAATGTTATTACTGGAACTAGTTCCGGCGGTATTCGCCGGATTTACGAGCAACTTAACATGAAACACTTTTAAGTAACTTCATCTTATTCTGGCAGTTATAAGTATTATTTGGAATGTTAATGAGGAACTATTTGCGGGTTTCGTGCAAAATTAGTGCCAAGGGATTTTTAATCCTAACCCCCTGACAATTGTAAATCTACATCCAAGTTCCTGCAGTATTCATTATTGCACCTCCTCGCGCCACACCATCGACTCCATCCCGTGGTCCGTCTGCGAACTCTTAAACCCTAATTGCTGTTCCCCGTAGAATGGCGTGGAAGGAGGAAATTGGGGGCCTCCTTCCTGGATCCAAATGGTTCGCAACTGACGATCGGTGGCGGAGCCAGCTGTTGTTGTGGTGACGCCGGATTGGAAGCAGAGGCGGGCGCCGCCCGCCGGCGGCCGATCGTCTCTGCTGCCACGAACTCTACACCTGGTACGTCAGTCATGCACAGAAACTGATCTATTTGGGAGCTTTGAAGGAAGCAATCATGCAAAGACTCGGCTTTTTATCTTTATCATATCTGTTTATATGATCTGGATATCTATTGTTGGTTCCTTGCTTTTCTGCCCACAATTGATGCCTGGAATTGGGATTTTGGGGAAAAACTTGGTTTTTTGTTCTTATTCTCGGGTTTCTGTGGAAATGCAATATTTTACCTGAAAGCATGGTAATGTAATCACTTATTCTCGTTTTAAGCTTGAAGGAATTTGAAGTTTAGTTTTGGGTGCATGTCTATGTATGTTGTGTTGTTTTCCTGGAACTTTGAGTCAAACGGGAAGATTATGTTCTTTCTTTTAATTTTTTTTCGAGATTTTAGTCTTTGGTGGTCACTGCTTCTTCTTCTACCCCTTCCTCTTCCTCTTCCCCTTCTGTTACTCATTCTTCTGCGTTCTAGGGAGAAAGGAGAAGTGGCAGCTACATCTCCACGGTCTCTGAGATGGTTAGAAGGGTGATTTGTGCCGTAATTATCTGCTGTTCTGCCATAGGTTGGTCTCTCTCCGTCCCTCCTCCCTCCTTCCTCTGTTTTTCCTGCCAAATTGTTCTTTCCAATGGTGTGTGGCTAGTTGGTGAAGTAGTCATGAGATTTTATGAAGTTGGTAGTGTTCTAGGGGCCTATTTTGGTTCTTGTTACTATGTTGGATTTTCTGGTTTTGTCTTTAACTTGTCGGAAATTTCTGATATTGGAGAAGTAACGATAGCAGTGGATGAGTTCATTTTTTTAAGTGGGTCGTTTTAGTGTGTCAAGTGTTTGTTTCTAAAGTATCTCTGATTTGGTTTGATCTTTACCTTTTTGAGAGAAAGGTTGGTGAGATTATTGAATGAATTCATGGTAATCTATTGCTTTATCATATTAATAAGGTCTCCAACCAGCTTGGGGTTGTCCCCAAGGAACTGCATTAAATCCACACTCCCCTGCTAACACTCTCCAGATCATATTCTACACTTACCAGCAGGGACGGATCCAGGATTAGAATCTAAGGGGGGCCGAAGTACATAGTCATACTTATATTGAAAATTATATATAGTACTTATATGAGCAAAGCAGACAAATTTTAATATGTATTCAATAATAATAATATCTGAAACCGAAAAGTCTTACATTCTTCCAAACAAATAATTACTATTATATATATATATATAAAATCATCACCATGAAATTTACCTTAAGAGATCATCGTAGTTGTGCACGACACTCTTTTAGATCATAAATTCATCAATAATGGAATCTGTATCAAATTTTTCTGCAATCATTCTCTCAATGTAGGTAATCAAGTAATCTACAAGAAAATCGTCTTCCATCTTGTTTCGAAGTTTATTTTTAGCAATCTTCATAGCTGAAAATGATCGCTCAGTTGTTGCAGTAAAAATTGGAAGAGTTAATACCAACGAATCAAGCGATCAATCAAATGGTAAACAATAGACTTTTCTGTTTTTTCAATCCTTGACAAAGTTCAAAAATTGTTGACAACTGCTTCAACTTTGGATGATGAGGGACATCAAGCTTATAATGTTGTGCTTGTATTCTCAAATATAGCTTTTCTTGTTCAGTAAAATCATCAGGATAAAATTTATTTACTAGCTCACAAATATGGTCGACATTAAGTGACTTGTAATTATCTCTTGGATCCAAACTTGAGCTAAGAGCAAGTAGCTTCATTGTATTTTCAGTGAATCTATTATTAAGCTCTTGCCATTGAGTATCAGTAGTAGCAATAAATAAGTTTACCTGATAATGATGCTCAAATGAAATAGGATCCTGTTGTTGACGAGCTAGCCTCCTTCTAATGATATAAGGAGTACTCATGTCAGGAATATCAATCTCATGTTTCTCACAAAATGATTTCACTTCTTGAAAAAAAATTTTCCAACATGATTCTCTCATTCTTAGGATCAAAGTTTTAGAAGTAGAGACCAAAGTAATGGCATTCAAGATATCTTGAGATTTACATTGCAAGGCTTGACACAAATCATGAGTAATTGTCATAATATCTCTCATAAGATGTAATGTAAAGACAAACTCAAAAGATGTCATGGCATTATAAGCAAACTCTGCAGCACCTCATTGTGAATAATTACCTTCTGTCATAATAATTTGAAGGACAGAGCAAGTTCCATCAAACATTAATAATAACCTTTCAATAGATGCCAAATGGGAATCCCATCGAGTATCTCCAGCTTGTTGTAATATTTCAATTTGATGCAGTCCACTACCTGTTTCAATCTCACCATTGGCAATTAATTTTAAATGTTAGTAGCATGAGCATCTCTAAGTTGATCGTGCCTTTTGGAAGAATTACTAACAACATTGACAATAAATGTCAAATTAGAAAAAACTGATAAACATGGCTAGCTTCTTTAGCTGCTGCAACTAATGCCAATTGCAACGATGAGCAAAATATTGAATATAATATGCATTAGGGCATTCTTTCAAAATCAATGCTTGTAGTTCATTCCACTCACCCCGCATATTACTTGCTCCATCATATCCTTGACCTCGAATATTGAGAATATTGAGGTCATGGTGAGAAAAACAGATGCTATCTCATTTTTTAATGTTAATGCTATAGTGCCTGACACATGAATAAGATCAAAGAATCTTTTCTGCACATAGCCCTCTTTATCAACAAATCTCAAAACAATAGCCATCTATTCTCTTTTGGACTCATCTCGAGTTTCATCAATAATAATACAGAATTTTCAAATTTCAATTTTCTCACAAATTGTAGCACGAATTCTTCTTGCAAAAATAATAATATCTTCTTTTGGATACTAGATGAGATATATTGAGCATTTTCAAGTACATTTTTAAGTACAACATTTGCAATATTTTGATCATAAAATGCTAAAAGTTTTATCAATTCAATGAAGTTCCCACGATTTAATGATTCAGAACTCTCATCATTACCTCTAAAGGCACATGCTTGAAAGGTAAGCCACCGAACATCATCAATAAATGCCTTAAGCCGTAAACGATTATTAGCAACTATTTGAGCACTTTGCTTGCTAAAGATTTTCTCTATGTGTTGAGATTGAGCCATCAAAGTGTCACAGGACTTCACACAAATATTATATGGTGAATTTGGGCAATCTCCAATATGGACTAAAAATGCACAATCTTTTCATGAACTTTTTTCAATTTTGAAATCTCTTTTCTGTAAAAGCATTGGTACCATGGTGAACATTTGAAGGATTATTGAACACATAGCATGGCAAACAAAATGCTGCATCTTTAACAGGTGAATACTCTAACCAATTAGGAAACTCCTTAAATCAAGAATACTGAAAATGTCATAAATATTTTCTAAACCAGATGAAGGATATTGAGAAAGATAAGGATGATATGGTCCTGCTTTTATATAAGCACGCCGAATTTCATCCCGTTGATCAATAGGATACTCATATATTGGCACACGTAATCTTGGATCACGTTCTAAAGAAAAATATCAACTTCTTTTTCTACTCTTGGATTCTTAGCAGGATAATTCTCAATATGAGTAGATTATGTATTTGATGCTGGAGATAGATTAGTAGCTTCACCATGTTCACATTGAGTTTCAACACTTTTTTTTTGAAAAAAGCATCAATAGTACGTGGCTTTCCCATAATTAGCCTACTATAAAATTAAAGGAATGAAATGGTTTATTGATTAAACAATTATAAAAATACATATTATAAGCAACAAATAGGATTACCCTTTTACATGAAATTAAATAAATGATATTATTGTAGAAAATTGTTTATGTATCAGACAAAGGCTAACTTTAAAAATACATATTAAAAGCAAGATATAGGATTGTTTAAAAGTGTATTACCCGCATTCTACAAGCTATTATTATGTGGGAGACCAACAAATCCGTTCACCTCAAGAAAAAATTTCACTATTGCAATACCTGCAAAGATTTAATAGAAATTCACGTTATATATGTCCATCAATTATCAAAAAATTTAAAAACGATGATGCTAACTTAAAAAATATATATTTTAGACAATAAAATATATTATTAACCAAATATGTTAATAACATACAAATTTTTAAATAATATTTTTATATTTTTTTCATTACCTGGTAAGATTTGAAATTGTTGAGCTATGGCTGAGAAGAATGCACCTATTAGGCTTCTCATAACATCTGTTTGGAATCTTTAGATCAAAAGAAAAAGGTAGGTAATGGGAGAAGAATAAATGAGAACCTGTGAGCCGTGTGTTCCAAGGAAGGAAATGGAAGCATGGGAAAAGAAAAAAAAGGCAGGTGAGTCTTGACCTATTCCCAAATACAACTCCCAACTAGTAATATTTCAATTCAAGGCATCCTCCGTTGTATCTTCCTATCACATAACAGTGCATGCAGCCAAACAATTGAAAGAAGGTGATTACTAGTGAATAGTGATACTTGCTACAGAACTTCAATGATCACTTCATTGGTCCTCGTTCAGTTCTTCAAGGTTGAAACCTCAAAGAACAAAATATGAATTCTATAAGCATTGCAAGGTTATCCCCTCTAAACCACGAATTGAACGATGGGAAAGATAGAAACAGAAAGACACGAGAAAGAAGGGAGGCATAGGCGTTTAAAATTCCATAAAGGATCCACTTACGACATGATAAATTCTGTTTTAAGATATATATATATATATATATATATATATATGTATGTATGTATGTATGTATGTATTACATACATACATACATACACGCACGCACGCACGCACGCACGCACGCACGCACATACATACATACATACATACATACATACATGTATGTATGTACATATACATACATATGTATGTATGTACATATATATATATATGTGTGTGTGTGTGTGTGTATTAGATGCTTGGGGGGACCGACATAATAAATTTTAATTAGTATATATATATATACATACATAGAACAGTCCTCTTTGTTCTATGTTAGAGACCCCATTATTTAGTTCTACCATAGACATTTATTCTTCCCTTCCAAATATCAGACATATTGCAAGGATAAGGTCCTTATGAGGATTGGAACACATGTATACTCATTTTTATGCCATCACTTAAAAAAGTAGAAGCCGAAGAAGAAGAAGAAGAAGAAGAAGAAGAAGAAGAGAAGGAAGAAGAAGGAAACAACAATAACAGCAACTTCATTATAATTGTCTTGGAGCCCCCCTACAGATAAGTGCATAACCATGGTTGCCTCATAAACAGTCACCTTGTTAAATCATCTACTGGTCATATTTCTTCATTATAGCTGATTGCTTATTGTCTAGAATCTGGATTCCGTTCATTTTGTTGTTCGAGGTCATGGGCATCTTTAGGCATGACCTTATCCCCATATTGCATTATCTGTCTCAACCAAGATGGTCAAAACTGATAAATCATTTTGTCCATTTCCTAATTATTGTTCACCAGTCATGTTGGGAATAGTGTCCCAAAGCCAATCGTCAGCCTGTTGACGGTTGTGCTCCTTTTGTATTAGTACATGAAT
>KE504655.1:1271517-1286499 GCA_000441515.1 Elaeis oleifera | reverse complement strand
GGCAGGTTTAAATAGATCCCGAAATCAGACGCAATGATGATCGTGAATCTTCTCTGATCGACTTACTTTTTGCCGCATGTCCCACTCACCGTAGCAGGCGGCTGAAAGCGGCTGACAGCTGACAAAGCTATAATTGCGCCGTACATAGAGCCACGCTCCGACGAAAATTCCAAAAGAGTCTCTGCGGATCGTCTCAATTTTAAAAGACTCCGGCACGCGCACATTAAATGCCAAAATATCTGAGGGCAGTTGCGCGCAGAAGTCAAGAGAGCGACTTCGGCTGTGAAAATTTCTCTATACTTCCTTCATTCGAAATTCGAACTCGAAAGTAGGGGGACTGGTGTTGGATATAAAATACCCCCAGCTGAAGTTTGCAAGAGGCCAGCCCTCTCGGGACCCTTCCGACTTTGCACGGCACCTTTTCAGGCTCCTTCGGCAGCCAGGTGTCCACGATGACGACCGAACTCCTCCGACAGACGAGCTCCTTCTAAATCTTTCGGACTTCTCCAAAGACAAGTTCCTTCGGTCATCCGGCGGACTGCTCCGAGTGCCCTCCGGACTCCATGATCAGCCGAACTTTCACAGCGATTGACTGATCTCCGAATTTTCTCAGACTTCCTCCAATGGCAAATTTCTAAAACGACTAAACTTCTCCAACCGAACTCCGTCCACGTTCCTGCGGCGGCTAACCGCCTCCGGATTTCACCCGGACTCCCACGGGAGCCGGATTTTTCTCCCGAGCTTTTATTGCAGGTGGATTTCGTCCGAGCTTCTACCATAAGATCTCTACTCCGAACTCCTCCCACAAGCGATCTACTTCGAATTTCTACTACAAGTGGCTCGCACCGGATTTCTACTTCCGAGCTTCCTACATACTTCGTTAACGGCCGAACTTCCCTCGAGGATAGATTTCTACAGCTACCGGACTCCATCCGAGTTCCTACGGCGATCGACCGCCTCCCGGACTTATGCCCCGAGCTTCTACTGCAAACGGTCTATCCCGAGCTCCTACGGGAGTCGGACCTCTGCCCCGAGCTTCTACTGCAAACGGTCTATCCCGAGCTCCTACGGGAGCCGGACCTCTGCCCCGAGCTTCTACTGCAAACGGCCTACTCCGAGCTCTTACTACGAGTGGTCCACGTCGGATCTCTACTGTAAGCCTCCATCCGAGCTTCTATTGTAAACGAATTCTTTCCGAACTTCTGTTGCAGGCGGGCTTCAGTCGAGCTTCTACAAGAGCCGGTCTCCATCCGGACTTCTACAAGAGCCGGTCTCCATCCGGACTTCTACAAGAGCCAAACTTCACCTGAACATCCGTAGCGAACAGATCCCGGACGAACTTCTACAACAGACGGGCTCCAACAGCTAGATCTCCACGACGGCCAACCGCCTCCGGTGTCTGCCATACCTCCCCAGCCATCAACCTCCGATAGTGTCAGCCGAACTTCAACAATGCCAACCGGATTCCCGCAGGATCCTCCAGACTCCTCCAACGGACGGACCATACCAGCGCCGCCCGAGCTTCTACAGAATCCTCATAAAGCCGAACTTCACCAACGAAAAATCTCCATCCGAGCTTCTACAGCAGATGATTTCTGCCTGCAGCGTCGGCATCCAAAGCACCCGACGACAGTGGGCGCGTCAGCAACTTCGAAAACACCCGAACTCCTCTCAGACAGAGAGCTGCCCCACTCCTTCGTACGCCCCAACCGAACTTCATTCGATAGACCCGAACTCTCTGACAAACCACGATGATGGCCACGACTCTGCTCCACTTCCTGCAATGAACTCCACGGGCCACGACTCTGCTCCACTTCCTGCAACAAACTCCATGAGCCACGACTCTGCTCCGCTTCCTATAACGGATCCCACGCGGCTCCACCACTCTCTGGCAAGTCACGACAACGGACATCACTCCACTCTCCACAACAAATTTCACGTGGCTCTGAACGGCCCCTAATGCCACTACTCTTCGTAACAAACTCCGCGTGACTCCGAACGGCCCACTATCAAGCGGTTACAGACGTCGCTGTCAATCAGTTACGCTCTCGGTCTATAAATATAGACCCCCAGATACGTTCTTCCCTAAGCTAAAAACTCTATCTCAAAACTCTGCTAAAATTTCATTCGAACATTCCATTTTTGTTGAGACAGATAACTGACTTGAGCGTCGGAGGGTCTTGCCGGAGCAACCCCAACTCCGGTTTAGACTTCTTTTGCAGGTCCCGGTGGCGACCGCGGCACCCCCGACTCCAGCTTCTCCGGCGCCGACAGATTTTTGCACCAACAATAACCAAGCATTCATCGTGTGAATTAGATTTTTAAGTTATTGTTAACTAGTTTAGTTTACATGCTTTGAAGTTATATAAATAATACATTAAAAATGTACTTATAGAATTTTATTTGGTTTGAAAATATTCA
Source organism: Elaeis oleifera (assembly GCA_000441515.1). Lineage (NCBI taxonomy): Eukaryota > Viridiplantae > Streptophyta > Magnoliopsida > Arecales > Arecaceae > Elaeis > Elaeis oleifera. Next base: position 1,284,078 of record KE504655.1, on the reverse strand, counting down.
AATATGAGTTTGTGACTAGTTAGAAAATTCTTGATTGAGAATGTCACCATTTTGTTGACATTATGTCTTGCAACACAAGGCTTACATTGATTATGATCAATTGTTCTACACTAATTAAAACTTGTTAAAATTATCTTTCTATTGTCATTTTAATATTATTCATTTTTGTCAAAGGTGTACTATGATGACATTGTTTTGTTTTGGAGATGATAGTTCTTCAATTGTCTCTCCCTCGTTCTTTCATTATTTTCTCCTTCATATGATTTATCATCTCTTGTTTCTCATTTTGATTTAGCATAACCATGTCCCAAGGGCTAAAAAATTTCCGATCAAAAAAAAGTTCATCCACAAAAAGGATTTAGGAGAGTTCCCAGATTATTTGAAAAAATATTTAGTTTGCTAATGAAAGTGAACAATAACTGTATCTCTGTATCTAAACCAATGATCGTACATAATGTTAGGAATATAAAAGCTAATATTTTCATGAATACACCAAAAAATTATCTAAATATACATTTAAAGAAGACTTTTCTATATGATCAAGGCAGACTATGAGGATTGGTATGTATTTAAAATTAGACACCTTCACAGGGACGCACCTGATTTTGTTTTTTATGGCAACACAACTTCTCTATATAATTAAGTGATTTCTTTTTCTTATAGCAATCAAAAGCCTAGTACTTTCTTGAATATATTAAAAGAATCATCCATGTTTAAAGAAGTCTTAGCTGATTGATCACATTAAACACCTCAAGGGGACAGGTCTAATTATCCATTTTTTATAGAATCAAGGATACGATAGAGGCCATACAATATAATTGAGAGTAATGGAGCTTTCATGACCCTTATTTTCATGTTTGAATGACAAATCTTATGATCATAAGCCTTCCAAAAACTATAAAAGTGGTTAGCCCATTCTTTTGCCTTCAATGGTAGGTCCAGCAGAGCACATACCACATTTCAAGCAATGGTTCAAAGTCTGAATGGATGTGATAATAATGTAATCAATTCATTAATTAATCTGTTAATGAATGAACTATTTAAATCATCAAATGAGACACTAGCCAACAAAATCTTCACATTCATCCGAATGAACATTCATCTGTAGCCACTGTAGTATCAAAAAGACTTCACATTTTCAATGATTGATCTATACCATGTAACCAAGATATTTTTATAAATTTTGAAGGAATTTAGATGAAGATTGAAAATATCTCCAGAAATCTTCATGAAGGTTAATATATTGTTCTTCATATTTTGTTTAATGATGTTCTATATGCCAATGATATTATATTTTTTTTAAATCTTAAAAAAATGCTGGGTGAATATTCCTGACTTCCTTTTATTCAAAAATAAAATAAGAATAAAGATAAAATAAATAAATAAAAAGAAGAGAAATTAGGTAGTCATAGAGTGTGACATCTCAATAATTCATTTAAATTAAATAAATGGGAAACCGACGCTTAAGCACCAAGATAAACCGTTTGAAGAAGCAAACAGACATATGATACCTGGATGACGTGAGACGAATCTAATGATTAGGACAAGCATTAATTTAACCACCGCGGAGCATTGCATCTCCATCTAATAATTTCTCCTTTCCATCAGCGTGCCCCGTCCTGTGCCAATGCAATCCCGTGGCCCGCTGCCGCGCCCATGCCTTGCAATTACCAACGTCGCCACATTATTGGCCACCAGCGTGCATCACACCAGTGTTGTTTTTAGCCAGTACTTTAATCAAGTTAGAAATAAGTTCAGCCATGCATGCATGAGACCTGCACCTTTCTTCTGGATGTTGGAAAGCTGAAAAGTATGTAATAAAAGCGTAGAACAGGCTCTTTTTTTGTTGTCCCCACAATAAACATGGACTTGAACCTGGAATTGCCATATGAATCATTGAATGTGCTTTTTACTCATAAAAGCCATGGAATTAATGTGACTTATTCTTGCTATGTCTTGCATCACTCAGAGCAATATCAAGATAAACCTGCACATGAGAAGGGGAAAACAATAACAATTGATTAATGGAGCTCTCATCTGACTATTCTGCATATTAAAGAGTCTTGACTCTTCAACCATGGAGGAGTCACACTATGCCATCTTTTTCGAATTGGCCCTCATCTCTTTCTTCCCTCATTTGATTGATGTTGTCCTCTACCATCTCTATAAGCATATATAGAAAGATGACTAATTGCATGCTGTGACGTGTTTGTCCTTGATTTGTTGATGGATCATGGCCATATATTGTTCATCCTTTGAAGTCTTAGGATAAGGACTATAGTTGTCCATCATACTCCTTGCTCTCATCCCTAGAATTTTCAAAGGATCATAAACATTCACCAATTATGTATTCTTTCCTCCAAGATCAATCATGAATAGCTTGATCTCTTTCATATGGCAAGAGCATCCATCATATTCTTGTGTTTCATAACAACATCGATGTTCATGTTCCAAGCAATTATTAATTAATAAACATGTTTGATTTCGAGGATAAAAAAGAAAGTTGAGTCAATAATGATAAAAAATGTAGAGATATAGTAATATCAACTAAACAATCTTTGCCTTTCTCATGATGAAAATAACCACAATAAAGATCTCAATATCTTAATAAGCAAAATTAAAAGGCCACATGCATGTACCGCATGCATCAGTTATATAGATCTTATGCACATGAATAAATTAATGTTGGCTCATTCTACTGATCAACTACAAGTTTACTCGCACTTTCTGAAAAAGTGGTAAACCGAGCTCGCTGTTAAATACCGAGAACCAAATAGACCGGCTGTTTCCATATTGTGTGGTTGATAAAGGACAACGTTTGTTGGGATCAGTAACGCTGCATGTATATCTATGGGGCTCCGTGATTTGGAAACATTACCCATGGCCGGCTAACTACTTCAAAGTTGCACGTTGATGCTATCGTTAGAAAGAGAGAGAGGGAGAGAGAGAGAAGCAGAAACACCTTCTACCTATCATATTATTAAAATCAAAATTTTAAATTCTATGAAATGGTAGTGCACCAGGGAGGCCCCTTTATCCAGCCGAGAAATTTTTTGTGCACCGGATGCAGTAATTGATTCATAGATTTCGCTCCATCTTATTTTTTTCTGAAATCAATCATCGTGTACGATGCATAAAATTTTTTTTATCTAATCTGACTGCAATGGTCATCATCTTTTTTTTATTATTTTTTTAAAAATTAAAAAAATAAGATGCTTCTTTTTCTATATTTATATGAAAACTATAATATATACGTTTAAGTCAGATTGCATTGCAATCCCCATCCAACTAACATATCAACTAATATAATATGTACATATGCCCAAAACGATTGACTCTATCCTGTAACATATCAAATAAAATCTATTTATTTCGCAAGGCATGCCTCTTTCTTTTGTTTTGTTCTTCTTTTCTTTCATTCTTCCCTCTTCTCTTGCTTCATTTCTTTCTAGCTAGATGCAAGCAATATCAAAACAAGCTTCTTAGTCTTGAGAGAATCTCATTATAAGCTTGTTAGGTCCTAGGAGAGCACATTATTGAACCTTAGAGGGAAAATCCTTCAGCACGTTTTTCATTATTTGCATTACACCATATTTTTGTTGCAGAAAATTTGACGACTTCTCTGGATCCAAATATTCTAGCAAATTGATTTGTGGTGCCAACTAGTCCCAAGCAAGTCGCATACTTTTTTTACATGCTTTTTCTTACACAAAAACCACAAGAAAATCGGAGCTACTGGATGGCCTTTAAGACCCAATGTACCCTTCACTATCAATCAAATAATTCAGCTAAAATAGCAATAAGGAAAAAAGATGCACCCTTGAGCGGTCGAGTCAAAAAGTGAGCAAGTAGAAAAATCATGCCAATCTTTCCTACAAAGCAAGTTAATGGTATGAATATAGTTTTTCATATCTACATCATGAAGATCTTTGCTTTCTCCAAAGTGCTCCATGATACAGGCAAAGTACCCTCCTACATTTGGAAACTGATACAAGGAATTGTTAGAATGTTAATTGTTCCGTAATTAATTTCTACTATTGAGGATCCTCACAATTAATGCTATAGCCTAACAAACTAAAGGAGGTCATAAAGTTGGTTTCAATCATCAAAATCAGATATATCGTCAGAGCCAAAGGAACACTGATGTCCTACCGAAGTGACCTCAATTTCTCTAGGGATGCAACGTACTAAGGTGTTCTTCTTAATTTCGTACTTCGGTGTAAAGAGAGGGGAAGGTATATCTCGAAGGAAAGCCTCGCAGCCATCCATCCTACCTAATATCTTTTTCTCTTTCCGAGCCTAAAAGAGAGAGAGTTCTAGAAGGTTGTTAGATTGCTGTTGCTACCTTTCCAAAGAGGAGACAATCTTATAATGGATTTCCTGCTCCTTAATCCCCTTCTCCTTCTAGAGTAATAACTGCATGAATAATCCTTTTCCACATATTGTTCTATTGCTTCAGAAACTTCAAAGCCTTTTAGCTAAGAGAGATGCATTCATCTCTTCTAGGATTTTAATCCCAGATCCTCTTACAGACACTGTCCTCTACCCATCAACCCAGTTATTGCCCAAATAGAAAGCTTGAAGATGAACATGTAATAGCTAGGGTATGAGGTAAGAATGGTATTTAACAAAGTCAACCGTCCATCATAAGAGAGAAGCCTCCCCTTCCACAATGCAAGTATCCTCTCAAGTTTTTCCAACAAAGATGAGCAATCCTTTCGACTGAGATCATAATTAATGTTTTATATTTCTTTTCCTTTTTGTTTATTTTGAGGAAGATATTGTCCATTTTTTTCTATTGATCGAAGGAAATTTTCCCACTTTACAATTGAGACATCTCATAGTAACCAACTATTTGTTGTCATTCATGTTCATGCTTAATAAAAAGCTTTTATGAAAATTAATCTTCAACCCAGTTGCACAGTCATATCATAGGTTGGATGGCCAAAAACGGAGCTTGATTACTAGGAAAGAAGAGTAGGTATCATCCACAAAATGAAGATTTGTTATTCCCCCTTGGAGTCCATCATTCATTAAATCACATGCAATCAAGCCATTGGCATCTGCCAGCTTGAGTACCTTTGAGATACATCTATAGCTAAAACAATTCAACTTAGAACGACGGATCCCCCTACCGAAGGCTTCTTCTACATCTAATCCATTCTCCAGGTTTATCATCCCTTAACATGGTTGTTGAAGAAGAGATGACTGAGGCCTTGATCTATGAGGCCCTGATCTATGACACCCACATCATAGGAAACCTCTTAGCCTCCATTACAATAAATAAAAATTTCTAGTTCAAGCTACTTAATGCTTTTTCAATATCCCATTTGCAAAAAAATCCTTTATATCCGATCCCCTTGTAGAAGTTCACAACTTCTTGAGCACTAAAAAGAAAAAGTTCCAAGATATAATGATCTTTTATCATCAACCAAAAGTGGCATTAGCTTAGCCAATCAGACTGATAGGACCCTTGCAATTATCTTGTAAAGACCATCAAACAAGTAAATCAATCTAAATTCTTTTGAATCAAACAAATCCAAAGGCTATAATTCACTACAAGCACTTGCCCAAATTATTATTTTTCATCGCATTCTTATTATCTCCAATATATTGTCTATGCATTTGACCTGCAGGTTCCAACTATAATAATATAAAGTGTGCAGCTTATTTTTATGCTTTAAAAGACTTCCTAATATATTGAGTTTTACGTGCTTTTTTGCAGTGCTAATTCTACATATTTGAAATGATTTTTGGAAAACTTTGGAGGATCCCTTCCACTATATAGTAGAAAAAAAATATTTTCTAATTTTATTTCTTTATACTAGAATTATCCACCATACAATGTGAGAATTCTTAATGAAGGCACATGTTTTTCTACCATTAGGTTTATCACTACTAAAACTATTTATAACTAATCTTCCTGTCTTATAATTGTAATTAATCTCTCTATTCATCCCACCCAAATCCTACTTGCAAAAATTTTTCAACTTCATCAATTTGGCAATACACCATCTTTCACTCATTATAATATCTTTTTTTAAATTAAATTTAATTAGCATTCTAAATCTAAAACTTTTAGCACATCCACAAATGCAATATAAAGCAAACATATATTGTACAATGCAGCGTGACTATATCCATATGTAGTAGAAGGTCTGTGTTATATCTCCTGCACAAAAAAATGATTGGCCTTCTTTCGCATTCTTAACCATTAAACCATATTTATACAATTTAAATTAATAATAAATTTTGATAGAATTGTTCTTGCATCCACAATACAAATCACAAAACTGACAATACGCTTGGAAAGCTGTGCAAAATACAATTTAATGTCTAAGGTCAATCATTCTTTTCACAATCAATCATTCGAACCCTAAATTAGAATGGCTATATATGGTTAGCCTTGCACAAGAGAAGATACATATCTTGCAGGACAAAACCACCTCCATATTATGCTACGAACCTGGTGCCTTATACCCGTTTGGAGGATTCCCTACACAAATCCATGACGGTGGCTAACTGCGTATGTGGTTTAGCAGACGAGAACTCACTGTCCCCGTACAGCGGTCCCGCCTCTTTGTCCCGTCCACCGCCATCCACGTGTCGGGCCCGGAGCGGATATGAGTTGCGGAATCTTTGTCAGTACGCGGTCCACCAGCCGGTCCTCATCGGACGTACGCGACTCCGCGGGCCCACATGACGTACGGTCGCTGTGATATCTTTTCATGATAAGAAGTGAGCGTATCAACCGTCCAGGGAAGTATCAACGGCCGCATCGGCCCACGCGTGTCCGTTCCTTTCTGTGACAAGTATATTCGAGATCGGATTCCCACGCTGTCGGCCGTCCGATCTGTTACCATGCGTTCGCCGTCTCCAGGCTGTCAGCTGACGATACGAACCAACGAAGAAGCATCGCTGGCCGCTTGGCTTTGAAGCACGTGCTGGTAGTTTTTGGGCGGGTTGGAAGCCGCCTTTACCGGTGGCCGCGACTGTTCTGGTCCAAGCTAGGCTTCTGCGTCTTTGTTCCAAATTGTTCTACAAACCAGTTCAAAATTAATTTCTCTCTCTTTCTCTCGGCAGAAAAAATTTGGATGTTCTTTCAGCTAAATTACAAAAAACAAAGCTCTGATTAAATTTTTATAATTAAATATATTTATACTTGAAGTGAAAGAAAAGATATTATATATAGATATTGTCGGTTGCTAATTCTTCTAGGTTGGAGCCAAATCACAAACTATGACAAATTGTAACTAAATTGTATTTCGACAGCGTACACTTGATGATCCTTGCAAATGAGTCTTGGGTGCACCATAAGTTGCACATACTGTGCAAATCCCATTTTAATGGTGTTGAAGAATTTTTTTGTTGAAAAGAAGAATTTCTGAAATATCATTAGAAAGTAAATTCAAACTACACTTACAAAGGCCAATTCTAAACCGAATTTGATGAAATTTCCAAAACTTGTAAGTAAATAGAGATGATATTAATAAATATAATTGATAAACTATATTTTCAGACAAGCTCGCACAGACATGACATTGTGAGTTTGAATTGACTTCATCTTATGCTACGATTGATATCGTTAGAGCACATTGGGCATCCTTACTTTGCTAGACAGCATAAAATAGAATGGATGTAGAGATAGGAAATATAGATATTTTCGAGACGAAAGAGAATGCAAATATAGGATCGAGACCGGTGGTATGGGCCACTCTAACCTATCTCAGATTGCGCTTCCCAGCATATATGAGCCAAAATCCATAGGAACGAAATTCCATGAGCCTCCCAATGCCAATTCAAATCCAGTTGATTCTGATAAGTTTATCATGAATATTTAATAAATAAATTTTCAAATATTTTATGTAAACAATATTTATATAGAAATTCTTAGCAAATTAAACAAAAGCAATTATTTGTTATGTACTTTCAAGTGCCCCGAAATTCTCAAAGTACGGCCATATTACATGCCCAAATATTTTATTATTAAAATAAATTTATAACTAATAAAACATGACCTAAAATTTTGATATAACTATCATTTCAGTGCAATTGCCGAATAGGTCATTGATTTGAATTTTTTGGTAACATAAGTTTACATTAGATTTGCTAATCTTAACAAAAGATTTACTATTTTACGGCCAAAAAGTTACCACAATCATTTTTGTGGAACAGCCGGAACCGTCTATTATTCCGGTTATTGCTATACAAAATATGAATCTATCGATATTTAATAAAAAATTAACGATAAAAAATAAAATGAGATTAAATATACATGACCGTTTGAACTTTTATTGGTTCGTTAAGATCTATAACTAAGAGTCCAACAGTCAAACTTAAAATCATGATAATAAAAAATAAATATTTAAACAATAAGATTAAAAAATAAGATTAAATATTTGAAGAAATTTTTTTAAAAAAATTCAATTTTTTTAAAATTTTCTTCAATAATAAAATCTAGATAATGTTAATAGGATAAATTTCAATTGAATATGCTTCAACTTCAGCCAAAAATTAATATCTATAATTCCGTAGAATAATAACACTTATCAATAAATAAATAAATGTAGATATCAAGTCGGCTCAATTTCGTCGAAACTCTGAAAGCAAATCACTGAGCCCGTTTCCCGTACTCCGCGCCCGACTCCTCCCTGCTGCATGCCATGCTCCACTTCAGCTCTGGGGACAACTATTAGAACATTGTTGTCTCAATGGGGTGTATCTTACTAAGATAAGAATAACACGCGGACCACCAGACAGCGTCTTCATCTTTATATATCGAGCTAATGTTTCCGTTCCTCTCATCACCAGGTGCGCGCACGGTCTCTCTCCTTCTCTCTCTGTCTGTCCCAGTTATCTCTAGAAAAAAACGGAAGGAATTCTTTCACAAACACCAGAGCGGCAAACGGCGCGATTGGGTCCGAAGCAACCATGCCGGACTCCGGTGGCCCCGCACCGCCGGAATCCGGCAGCAAGGAGCTGCCAAGGCCGGCTGCGAAGGTCCTTTTCGGAGGTTCAAGCTGGTCCGCCTCCTGGGCTTCGGCGCCTCCGCCCGCGTCTACCTCGCCCGCGACCTCCACTCGGGCCACAGCGTGGCCCTCAAGGCCATCCCCAAGGGCCGCGCCGCCAAGAACGGCCTCTCCCACAACGTCGTCCGCGAGATAGCCATCATGCGCCGCCTCCGCCACCCCCACATCCTCCGCCTCCTCGAGGTCCTCGCCTCCCGCTCCAAGATCTACTTCGTCCTCGAGCTCGCCCGCGGCGGCGAGCTCTTCGCCCAAGTCGCTCGCGGCCGCCTCCCCGAGGACATCTCCCGCCGCTACTTCCGCCAATTGATCTCCGCCGTTGGCTATTGCCACTCCCGCGGCGTCTTCCACCGCGACCTTAAGCCGGAGAACCTCCTCCTCGACGACGCCGGCAACCTCAAGGTCTCCGACTTCGGCCTCTCCGCGGTCCCCGAACAGATCCGCGGCGACGGGCTCCTCCACACCCTCTGCGGAACGCCGGCATACGTCGCGCCGGAGATCCTCGACAGGAAGGGATACGACGGCGCCAAGGTCGACGTCTGGTCCTGCGGCGTGATCCTCTACGTCCTCAACGCCGGATATCTGCCGTTCAACGACCCCAATCTGATGGCGATGTACCGCAAGATCTACCGCGGGGAGTACCGATGCCCCAAGTGGACCTCGCCGGAGCTCCGGCGGCTGATCGGCCGGCTCCTGGACCCGAAGCCCGAGAGTAGGATCACCGTCGACGGGATCCTCCGCGACCCCTGGTTCAAGAAAGGGCTCGGCGAAGGGGAGTGGGCGGCGCTGGCGAAGTTCCACTCGGCGGAGACGGCGGATTTGGAGAACGGAAAGTCGTGGAAGTCGGAGGAACCGGACCGGGCTCTTAACGCCTTCGACCTAATATCCTTCTCCTCCGGGCTCGATCTGTCCGGTCTGTTCGGACCTCCGTCGGTCCGGGAGCGGTTCGTCTCGGCCGAGCCGGCCGAGGCGATTCTCGCGAGAGCTGAAGATATGGGAGCGAAAGAAGGGCTCGTGGTTCGGAGAAAGGGAAGAAGGGCTCGCAGGTGTGGTGGTGGAGGGGCAGATTGGCAATTTGGTAGCGAGTTTGGTGGTTCGCCGGCTGGCCGATGGGTTGTTGGTGGTGGAGGCGGAGGGTGGCGGCGGCGGCGCCGAGATGTTTTCCTTAAAGAGAACTTTGCCTGCGTTGAAGGTGCCGGCTACTGAACCGGGGAGTTCCGCTTCAGTAACCGACCGGCCGCATCCGGTATCATGAGAGCACAGTTGCTGTGTTAACTTGATTTGACGGGCTTGCTCGGGATTTAATTCCGGCGAGCTTCAGAGCTGTCAAACGCCGGTGTTCTTTCTGAGCACACTGAGTGGTGCGTGTTTGTAAATACATATCCTTCTTGTAAAAAAAACTTATTGTTATTGAAATGAGACGATCAAGATGGGTTCTGGTTGTATCTTTGGTACAAAAGAATGTTTCAATTTTTAATGTCAACGGTTGGATTGTGCACTGGCCGATAGCCAATTCCAGAGTCATGCAGATAGAGAGAGGAAAATTCCGAATGACTTGAGATTTATGCCAGATGATGGTTGGCATTGTAAAAACAAATTAATCATTCTTTCGTGTGGAAGATACAACTTGGATTTGATTAAGATCATGGAATGTTTTGAACGATTTTTTTTATATCTGATTATTTGAATTTTATGAAAGATGGTATTTGGGCCCCTCATGGGGTGGTGCAGTTGGAACGGCCGTGTGTTTCAACCATGCGACCAACGTTCGAGGCTCGTAGTCGTATGCATATGGAAGATCGGTATTTGCGGCCTTGGTGTAGAGGATATTTAGAGATGAGTTTTTTTAAAAAAAATATAAAAAAGAAAGTCCACTTCTATCTTCCTCTTGAGTAAAAATTTGTGCTTATCTTTTCTCTTTTATAATATAATTATAAAAATCTCTAATGAGGGCTGTAGAGAAAATTAATTCATCTAGTTTTATTTTTTATTTTTTTAAGATTGTTCCCCCTCTTTAAAAACATTTTATTAGGCTTTACTAACTATTATGCTTGTATAGTCATGTGGGTATAAACAATTAATTTAATCATGAGAGGTATATTGATTGGATGTATCTCAATGAGGATATCCTTATAAGTATGTTGGAAGGAATCCAAAAACAGAAAACTCAAATTTTTTTAAATTCCCCACCAAGCATTTTAACCTAATCTTTTAATTTATTATTTAAATATTCTTTACCTACTTAATTTAAGTTTTTGACCATTGGACTCTTAATTACAATCTTAATTGATGAAATAAAAATTCAAATGATCATATATATTTAATCTCATGTTTATTTTCTGATCATTGAACTTATTATTAAAGATCTTGATGAATCAATAAAAGCCCCAACGATCATAAACAGTCATATTGGATGGCTATAAAAGGGTCATTTGATATTAGATATCCCATCTAATCCTCTCCATCTCTTCTTTTTAACTTTTCTCTTCAAATCTTTTCTTTGTGATTTTTTTCTGAGTGTTGAAAGAATTTTCACCGATCTCTTTCACGATTGTGCTTCCAGACGGAGAATTCTGATCGTATTTTGAGATGATTTTTCTAGATTTTTCTATACGAGCAATGGGAATATACCTTAACACAATATCTAACAACATACTTTCAAATTTAATCATTTTATTCTTAATATTCTATAAGTTATTTATAATTTTTGACTGATGCAATAATATTTTGTTAATTTTTTAAATTTTTAAATCACATCGGAAATTCTTTAAACCTATTCCAATAGAGTAGTCACAAGGGCATGGTACATTAGTCCAGAAAGATCCAAAATGAGATTCCTTTATAATAAAGGGAAGGCTATCTATTTTACAAATATGAAGTAACATGCATTTCTCTTACATTTTTTTTCTGTGGCCGGAAATTTCTAGACTAATTATAATTTTTAGCAAATTTTACGGTGATATATGAAGGTTGTAAATAAAATATTTATTTTTTCATTTACAGAAAATAAATTACATATATTTTTATTATGGGAATGGTCCATGATTAATTTACTGGATCATTATATCGCTTCTCTTAAATTAATGCATATATTTAGCTCAATCAATATACATTTATTATTAATTGATATATATATAAAATTTATATTTTTTAAAAAAAATCACAAGGGCAAAGACGCACTTGCCTACCAAAGTTCAAAATTACTCTTTCATAAATGCATTTTTATCAGCATGAAACAAAGTGGATCATTTTTTTGCCACTTGCTCCTATACATCCCCGTAAGAAGTGAGAAATTTTTGATAGTTGAAGGAGGCGCAGCCGTTGATGACTACTGGAAATTAGAATTATGTCCCAGATTAGTACATTGCTGACTAAGATTCTGTTGCGGTCAATCTTCTCGTCGTCTGATCATCGGGAACGAGCACCTGCAAAGAAAATCTGCTCAGACCGGGGGGGCCTCCGACGGGGACCCTCCGACGGTCAAATCAGAGAGGAGACTAGGTAACAGTAGAGAGGAACCAGGGGAGCTCAGCGA
>KE504655.1:1211538-1228858 GCA_000441515.1 Elaeis oleifera | reverse complement strand
AAGCTCTGGTCTCTATCTCAAAACTCTGCTAAAATCTCCGTTCGAGCACTCCATTCTTGTTGAGGCAGAGAACTAACTTAAGCGTCGGAGGGTCTTGCCGGAGCAACCCCAACTCCGGTTTAGACTTCTTTGCAGGTCCCGGCGGCGACCGCGGCACCCTCGACTCCAGCATCTCCGATGCCGGCGGATTTTTACAGCAACACTAACGATTTATTTATTATTGTTTCAGGTCAGTCTACATTGGTGGTCGGCGAGGGCGAGATCCATCGAAGAACCTTGCTTTAGAGCGTTGGAGACGCGAGCACCCGGGACAGCATCTTCGGATCGAGATATCGATCGGCTACACCAGACCCATTAGGGGATGGTGTGAGCCATGACGGACCGAGCTGGACTTCATATGCTACAGCTATGCCCCGTGACGCTCTTCGATTGGCGTCACGTTGGTCCGACTCAGAAAGAGATTTTCTACACCTATTTACTGGTAAAATAATTATATTGTGAATATTTAATTTATATAGTATTCTTCTAATATCTGTTATTCGCAGGGTATATTTGACATAGTCGATTTTGAGGATGATCGTGTGAAGCGAGCGGTTGACACCCATCTATCCTTGCATTTTAGGGATTATCGCCATCACATGCATTAGTATTGGTACTGGATGGTGCAGGCTCATGGACAGGAGGCAATGCAGCTGCAGCCCTATGACAGCATCACCATCGACGATTGGACTACCATATGTCGGTGTTACGAGGATCTGACATATCAGATTACACATCTAATTTTTTTTAGACTTTAATGACTTAATTATTTATTTTAAATTAAATTTATTATTTACTAATTTTATTGCTAATTTTACAGAGACGATGTGTCCAGAATACGGCGAACCGGATGAGACAGACCGTGCCGCATTGTGGAGGTTTGAGATCATTTGCTCGCCATATGAAGCACATGGTAGGTATTTTTTAATTTTAATTAAGATATATTTTTCTAATTATTTAATTTTTTTAATTAATTCTCAAATTACAGAGAGATGCTGAGAGTGATAAGCTTCTTAGTAGGATCGATATCTACCAGCGGACCCATCAGTGACGGTCGGAGGAGTGGACGACGGGGAGTTAGGAGCTCTTTGTAAGTTTTTCAATTATTTTTTATTCATAATTTAATTTTATTAAAAATTAAATAACTCTAATTTTATTTTCAGGATTGTATGACCGACATGAGATCCTAGCTTACCCCTGAGGGCTCGACCGTACCCACAAATGATGAGATCTGTGATCGGATGCTCGATACGAAATTCTGTTATGTTAGAGGTCTAGGATATAGGATCACTGCTCCCTCATCCTCACGATCATCTAGGGCTGAGATCCATTCTGCATGCCAAACTCAGCTGACGGAGGTGCAGAAGTAGGTTGCTGAGGATCGACAGCAGACTGTCGAGGATCGATAGAGAGCTCAGGAGTTGGCTGCACGTATCGACGACTATCAGCGCTTTCAGATCCAGATGATGGAGCGGACGACGCAGATGGAGCAGATGATATAGCTGATGAGGCAGTAGCAGGCCGATCCGAGCTCCATCATCAGTCCAAGCTCCGTCGAGCGCTCTCCGTCCCCAGCTCGTACTCCAGATATCGATATTTGACGGCTTATTGATGTATTTTTTTATTCAAATATCTTATAATTTAATTAATATAATAAAATAATAAAATATATTTATCAATTTATTATGTAAATTTTTATTTAATTTTTTAATTTATATGACTAATTTTTTTAAAAAAAATATGACTAAATTATTAGCGACAAAATTATTTTTGATGAAATATTCATCACCAAAAATATTTTACTAACATAATTTAATTTATCAATAAAAATATAATTAACAGTGATGAAAAATTATTCATCATAAATAATTATTAGCGATGTAAATTTTTATCAAAAATTATCTTAATTATGATGAAAATGTTCATTGCTAATATTATTCAATTTTATTTATTTTTATTAAATTAATAGTGACGAATTATTTTCGTTGCAAAAAAAATTTTTTGCGATGTAAATTTTTTGTCGCTAAAATTTTTTAAAATAATAGTGATGAAAATAATTTTATCGCTATTAATTTTTTATTTATCATCGATGATTTTTTTTATCGTAAATATCTTTTTTATATTAAATTTTTTCATCTTTTTTTTTTAACGATGAAAAATATTCATCATAAATATTTTTTATTAACGATGAAATTATTTTTTTCATCATAAAATATTATCAACGATGAAATTATTTGTGATGAAATATTAGCGACCAAAATTTTATCTCTAATATGTATTAGCGACGAAAATCGATTATTAGCGATGAAAATTTTCATCGCTAATAACCTATTTTGTTGTAGCGTATAGTGAGGGTTCGAGATAAATTTTGGATAATATTTTTTTAGTTCTCCTCACACATCTACGCTATATGGGAGAGAACTAAGGAAAGGTGCTGTCGAAATTTTTTTAGGCTCCTATTGCATATCGTTTGATTACTATATTTGATCTATAGAACTAATGTAATTTCTGAACGAAATTGGACCTTCTATACCTATTAGTTGATGATAGGATGTAATTATTACATAAACTATTTGAAATGATAAAATAATCATTTAGCTGTTGTTTTGTATTTGTATATGTAGAATCCTTAGGTAGTGCACCATGGACCGTAGTTGGATGGACCGTCAAGTAGTCGATGGAATGATTTCTACTAAATACAAGAAGAATGTAGAATACTTCTGTAATTACGCTTTTGAGAATGTCGGACACTTACATCAAGGGCGGGCTCATTGCCCTTGTAAGAATGTGGCAATAGAGAAATACTTGATAAGGATACAATAACTGTCCATTTATGTAGGAGTGAATTTATGTCCAACTGCAAGCATTGGTACCCGCACGGATGACGTGGAAGACAGTTGCAAGGGTTAGAAATGAACAGGATAGGAACATAGATAGAATGGTAGAATGGTTATAGATACTGTTGGTCCTGAATTTAACTGAAATGTGGAGGATGATCCATAAGTTGGTAGCGGTGATTTCTATCATATGCTGAGAGATACTGATAAACCACTATGGTCGGAATATGAAACATACACTGTATTATCAACGTATCAAAGTTGTTGAACTTGAAGGTCGAATTTAATATGGTAGCAATCATAAAGAAATACTATCGAAGGACGAGAAGCTTGTTGAGAGTTTTTATGCTTCAAAGAAATGATGAAAGGGTTAGGTATTGAATACGAAAAGATAGATACATGCCGTAATGATTGTATGCTTTTCTATAAAGAAGACCACCTGAAGAGCTCATATGACGTATGCGGTGAAAGTCGATTTAAGCCGAGACAAGAGGATAAGAATCAAAAGGACATACTATGCAAAGTTCTTTGATATGTTCTCCTCACTCTTAGGCTTCAGAGGTTTTACTTATCCAAGAGTACTACTGGATAGATGAGATGGCATAAAAAAGAACTTGCAAGCACTTTGATATGATGACTCATCCATCAGACAGTGAGGCATGAAAGAAATTGGATACTTGCCATCCTTTATTTGCTCAAAAATTATGCAATATCAGACTGGATCTATCGATGGATTTATACCATTCAGTCATGCAGCAGTACCTTATTCATGTTGGTTGTTTTATTATTCCATACAATCTGCCGCTTAAGATGTGCATGAAAGAATATATTATCTTTCCTATATTAGTCATTCATGGTCCATGACATCCTGATAGAAGCACTGATATATATCCAAGGCCTCTTATTGATAAGCTGAAATTCTTATAGTCTAATGGCATACGTATTTTTGATGTATCGAAGAAGCATAATTTCATAATGAAGGCTGCATTAATGTGGATCATTAGTGATTTTTCTGCTTATGGGATGCTGTCAGATTGGAGTACTCATGGAAAGCTAGCATGTCCCTATTGCATAGAGAATATAAAAGTATTTCAACTTAAGCATGATCGTGAGCCCTACTGGTTCGATTGTCATCGTCAATTTTTCCTCGAGCATCATCCTTTTCGAAAGCAGTGGGATAGTTTCAGGAGGAATAAAATAGAAAAGGATGAGGCACCCTGCGACTCAGTGGTATGGAAGTATTTCAGAGGGTATCCCAATTGAACGAAGTCTAGTTTGGCATACCATTTAACAAGTAAAAATCTCAAGAGTTCAGTAGAACTCATAACTGGGTGAAGCACGATATTTTTTGAAAATTATCATATTGGTCTACTAATTTGATTCGTCATAACTTTGACGTCATGCACATTGAGAAGAATGTGTTTGATAATGTTCTCTACACTGTTATAGATATCAAGGACAAGACGAAGAACAACCCCAAAGTCCGAGCAGATATGAAGAACATATGCAAGCATCCTCTATTAGAACTGGTTGAGATGTCTCCAGAGAAATTTTTGAAGCTGAAAGCAACTTACACCTTAACGAGGGAGAAGTTGAAAGATGTATGTGAATGGTATAAAAATCTTAAATTCTCAGATGATTATGCAAGTAATCTAACTCGGTGAGTCAATATCAAAAATTGCAAGTTCTATAGGCTAAAGAGTAATGACTGTCATGTCTTCATACAATGATTATTTTATTGGCTTGACATGATCTCCTTCCCAACTCTATATAGAGTTCTTTGATCGAGCTTAGTTTTTCTTCAGAGACATTTGTGCTATCGAACTATCCGCCGATCACATCTCTAGTTTTGAGGCTCACAATATAGAGACTATGCAAGTTGGAGAAATATTTTCTTCTAGTTTCTTCGACTCTATGGAGCATCTCATAATTCATCTGGCGTATAAACCTAGGGGACCAGTGCAGTATAGGTGAATGTATCCATTTGAAAGATACATGCACAATCTTAAAAAAAATAAAAATAAGACCAGAGTCGAAGATTCTATTGTGGAGGCTTACATAATTAAAATTTTTTAATTTCAGTAGATACTACTTTAATCCCAGTATGCAAACAAAGCTAACTCAGGTGGGTCGAAATAATAATGGTGGTGGTGAGGGATCAAAGGTGAAGATCTCAATATTTACCTATCTCGCTCGTAAATTTGGACACGAGGTTCGTCAGATATTAATTAATATTGAAATTCGACAGGTAGAGACATATATTTGTTAAATTATGCAGAGGTCAACCCATATATTGAGTAAGTATTAATCACAATCTCAACTCTTTAATCACTTATCATCCTGTACTTATCTTATGCATGTATGGGCAATATGATGAGATGCTAAGATGGGACAACCCATGATAAGCGACGAAAAATTTTCACTCAGTGCTCACAAAACTTTGCAAATTGGTTCTATTAATTGGTAAGCGACCATTGTCTGATCATTTATTTAATTTTTTAAATTTATTCTTTTGTAATATGCAAGTCATGCAAGGAGGTGAATCTATACCTAAGAAGCTAAGACCATTAGATTACAGACCATCAAAATATGTGACATATTATAATGGCTGTAATGTTGGTGGTTTAAATTTACATCCAATAATATGGATATCATAAGAGTACAATAAACAGCGGTGTGTGTATAAAGGGCAGTTGGTGGGAGAGGTGGAGAGTGACTACTATGAAATCTTCGAAGAAGTAATCAAGTTTATCTACCTTAGAGGTAATAGTATTATTCTATTTAAGTATCGATGGTTTGATACCGATAATTATATGAAGGTTAATCCACGATATAAGCTTATTGAAATCAAATATGGATCAAAAATAAATATCAACGATCCTTTTGTGCTAGCTCAACAAGCTGTTTAAATGTATTATACTCCTTTTCCATCAAGGGAGAGAGGAAGAAAAGATTGATAAATTGTATGTAAAATTAAATCTCGAGCCGTTCATTATGAGCTCGAAGAAGAAGAAGAAGAAGAGCTCCATTTTTCAGAATGCTTTTAGAAGGATGAAACATTAGGAGCATATCAGTCTTTAATAGATACAGAGTTGGATGCTTCAGAAATTCTCCTACATGATAGACAACATGAGGAGGTAGATTATATTGAGTTTGTTTTAAAGGATAATCTTATCTAAGAAGGTGAAGAAGAGGAAGAAGTGGAAGAAGAGGAGGAAGAGGAAGAATCAGAAGAATAATATAACGAATATCAAACATCTGAAGAAGTCGATGAGTAGTCAACCCCAGGAAGGAAGGAGTCGATCCCAAGATCAAAGAAGTCAACTATAGCATGCTGGAGAAGAATGGCACGTAACAGGAGTCGACCCCAGGGCTAGGGGTGTTGACTTCTGAATAATCAGAGTCGATCCTAGGACAGATGGAGCAGTTTTTATCTTTGTGGTGTGCTTGTTTTATTTATTTTTCATACTTATATTATGTCATTTTAATTATTATATTGCTTGCCATAATTATATAATTAATCCGTGAATCTATTTTTTTTATTTTCAGAGATTATAGGATGACTACTCCCAAAGGACCGAGCCGTGCTAGCTGAAGAGAGATCTTCAGAGGACAGAGCTCTAGAGAAGAGATCTCATGTGGCCAACTCATATGATTCTACGGCACCCCCACCACGGGATAAACTCTAACACTTTAAAAATTCTTCATCGGGTTATTTGATCCTTCATTATCTAATATAACATTCTTTATGATCTTTTGCTTCTCTCAGGTTCGGATGATGTGGGGTCACCATTAACCCCATAGTCACACAGAGCAGCGGCCAACTCTCAGCCTCAGCATCGTGGTAGAGGATCAATCCGGCTCATGGCACCTCCGACTCGATCAGAGGATAGAGAGCTTGTGCACATTCAGAGCCGCTCGTAAATACTAGATCTTTGAAGATTATGTTTAAAAATTTATCCATTTAGAACCAATATTTATTGTTCAAAATTAATTTTGCATGACATTTAGGGAGCTTGGGGTGTCTTGTGTGGTTATCGAAATCCTCCGATGATTGATGCCAAGGTTGGTGAACGAGTTTTTCAGTTGGCTGTCGAGGGCTCATGACGCTGCGTGAGAGATGTTCGTGGTAAGTTAAAGGTATTTAATTTTAAATTGGTGATACATTGGCATATTTGTATTCTATCTATACGTAGGCACCAGGATGGGCTGTACCACCTCAGACAAGCCGCCATTGAGTTCTTTAGTTCCGAGTCACCATCAGACTGAAAGTCTTTTATGGATTATTGGATGTGGACGGACGTATGGAAGACTCTCTGTGAGCAATAGAGTAGTAAGGAGTACTCCGATAGACGGCAAAGGGTTCGACAGAATGGGACCATCCAGTAGGATCCGATCAAGCATACCAGCAGCTCCATTAGCACACATGTTATAGCAGATAGATTGGTAAACTTCTAAACTTTATGTTAATCTCATATTTAGTTGATCATATGTTAGTTTTATTAACTTGATTTCTTTATTTTCGTAGACATGATAGCTGAGTCATGTATCAAGACAGCTGCAGTTGTAGGATGCCACACACCAGTCTAAGAGGACCGGTGATTACTTAAATTCTAGATCCAAACGGATCGTGATATAATAACATATTATTTATTAAGTTTTTATATATACTTATATATATAATAGCACTAATGAATTTCTAAACTGCGTAGATGGATTATGCATAGTATGTCGTAGCACGGCACGGTGAGGACCCATCCTCTCGACCTCTCCTTGCCCTCGAGGGATGGCTTAGAGTCACCGAGGGGGTTAGTAGAAGCCAAGTCATAGGGTTCGGGTATAGCTTCGACTCTCTAGCAGCTCGCTAGTCTTCGATGTCCTCCTCTCAATCCTCGATAATCCAGACGTGGGGTGATGCACATGTCGAGGAGGTCGTACAGAGATTTTTTTATCAGCAACCTCAGAGCTTTCGAGACACCGTCCATGACACAGTTATTGAGATTTTTTGGGATCCATATCTGTGCGATTAGCTGAGCTCATTGTCACAGCCATCACAGCAGATAAGTCAAGTAATATTAATAAATTTTTTTACTTATTTTAAATTTTTATATTTAGAAGCTTCACATAATTAAGTTTGAGTTGGAAAAAGAGGATCTATGGGTCAAAAATCAATCTACCTATTTGATGGATGGGATAGAGGTGTAGATACGTCCGTATCATCGAATGAAACATATAGAAATAATTCGTTCGAAAATCAAAGAAGTATATCAAAATATATCCCTCCATGTCCGTTTAGACTTGAGGTAGGAGGGAGGGTAGCAAGGGGTCAAAATTTAATATAATCGTTCAATGGATAGGTCGGAGATGTCTATAGCTTCGTATTATCAAATGAAATATATAGAAACAATCCGTTCGAGAATTAGAGTATATCAAAATATATCTCTCTATACCGATTTAGGCTTCAAATGAGAAGGAGAAAATATCCAGAGGATCAAAATTTAACTTAACCATCTGATGGAGTACTGACTGGGGGTGTTTATAGCTCCGTATCATCAAATAAAATTGTAGGAACAATCCGTTCGAGAATCAAAATAGTATATCAAAGTATATCCCTCCGTAAAGATTTAGATTTGAGGTGCATCAATTACAATAGTTTTATGTTTTCAATTAATTTAGTTCTAAAGTTATTTATAATATTTATTTTTTTTCATTATAGAATGCTGGGATATCAGCTCTCATCCACCTGCTGCTGCAAAGGACATACAGGAGCAGGAGTAAGGGAGGAGGAGGACGACGACGACAATCTCCGTTAATTTTTCTTAACTTTTATATAATGTATTTAAAATTTGCACAATATTATTTATATAATTTAATTTGATATAATATATAATATTAGTTTTTTTATGATTGTAATAGTTAATTATTAGTTGGTATAATATCCGTAAATATATGTTGCTTGTTAATTTAATTATAATAGATTTTAGTAAACATAGTTGCTTAATTAACTAAATTATAATAGATTTTATCAAATATAATTGTTAAAAATATTTTTTTTAAAAAATATAATTATTAGTAATGACTGTAGCGACGGACATGTCGTCGCTAAAGTATATTAGCAACGGCTTATTGGAGATGGAATGCCGTCGCTATTGTTATTTTTAAAATTTTAATTTAAATTTGAAAAATATTATAGACGACAGAAAGCCATCGCTAATTGCCGTCGCTAATATCATTATTAGCGACGGTAATGCTGCCGTCACTAATATGCAGCTTTAGTGTCGAGTTGTTTCTGATCATTTTTTAGCGACGACGATGAGTCATTACTGGGATTAGCGATGGCATTTCCATTATTAGTGACGGTAATTAATCATCGTTAATAATAAATTTTCTTGCAGTATTAGAATCTAATATTTCTAATAGGACTGAAATCGAATCGGATACAGATCGGATACCAACATATTCATATCCATATTTATTTTATCTAACGAATATAAATATAGATATTATTTAGATGTAATAATTCATATCCATATTTATTTTAAACGGATATGGATACAATTCGAATACTGGAAGTATGGATATAATTACGTATATAATTTGGATAATTAAACTTTATAACTAAATAATCAAAGATATTACTAAATAGATGATAAATTAAATTAATAATATATTTATATAATTATATATTTTTAAAAAATTAATAAGTACTATATAAATTATATAAGATTACATGTATATTCGGATATTTAGATATAGATCGGATAGTTAGTTGTCTATCAATATCTATATCCATTTTTTTAATGGATATAAATACGGATATGAAAACGAATATTAGTCGGATCTTTAAATTTCTATCTATATATGAATTGATTCGGATACGAAAACGAATCTAAACGGATAATATCTATACCACTTGCACCTTTAATTTCTAACAAAAAAAGAAAGTAATATGATAATAATATTTATTTCAATAAAATAATTTTTTTATTGAAAATAATAGTATTCCTTCTAAAGGAAAATCTTTACGAGTTTAGAAAGTTCAGCTTTAAATAATAATACCATGGATGTGATTAATAGCTATAACACAAGGCCAAATGCTTGCTTTTGTCTGAGAAAGCCAACTCAAAAAATTGTTTCCACCGTCCTACCACTCCCAACCTGAGGACGTCCCACCAATTAATTGACACGCGCCCATTTCTCATATACAAATAACTAAATTACAAGAGGATGTTTACACCAAACTAAGATCACATGAAGACGTCATAGACTTGCACGAGAGATGGCAACTGGGTCCATCATCACGATTCCACGAGTCGCAATATAATCCTATTCTAAGTCCACACACGGTTACGTGCCAGCTTCTTTCTAGTAGGACGCGACGGCACCAACTTCCGGACCCCGAGGACGCCGGCCCTTTCCGCCTTCCACACCACGCTCGTCGCGAGATGCTGACAGGGACCCAAAGTCCTCAAATCACCCCTACCTCACGGCACATTGCACGGTCATGATTGGCCTCCTCCAACCGTGGTCCTGCACCTACGATCACCGTCCATCCCTGCCCCGGCGGTACACGTGCTCCTCATAGACTTCAACGGAAACGCTGTTCCAATAATTTTCTCACTTGGCCCTGGGATTTACGGCACAATAATGACAACAGACGAATAAAGCAAAGAAGGAGCTGCGGAGCACGGCAGATGAGAAGACTGTTATCAGATGTTCATCGTTACATTCTTTGAGTACAACTCCAAAGTTTTTTTTTTTTTTCCTTCTCTCTTTTGATAGCTGCGTCTAGTTGGGACAGAACCAATCCTGTACCGAGTAAATGAATAAAGGTAGGTGGAAGAAGTAATCTTGGTGCAGGGGTTTAGTACTTTGGAACAATCCTATCAGCATCGAGTATGTCTCCTAAAGACGATGACACCATGAAACGGTCCCAAACCAAAGGATTCGACTAATCTGCACTCCTAACGGAAGTTGTTTTTTTTTTTTCCTTTGTGCACCGGCCACTGTAGTCAATTCATAAGTGGAATGGACCCCTCTCTCTCAATCCATTAATTTATTTGGTCGGCAAACGTTTAAAAGTTGCCATCCCTGATGGAAGTCCGGATCCGGTGTCCGGCCTAGATCAGGACGTCACCTGCGTCGGAGCCCGCTTTGATTACATTCTTCATTAGTAATAATTACAACTGTCATTAGAATAATTAGCTTGGTTTCATCTAAAGATTGGTGATGATAATTGGTTAAGGTTAGTTCATTTTAATACGTTATCTTGGGTATTTACACGAGGCTTGAGTAGTTTGACCCCACCTTGTTCTTAAATGAAGAGTACAAGGAATCCTATGCCAAGCCAAGGCCAAGCTGATCGTAAATTACTTGCATTAGTAGTTGCTATATTCTACTACCAATATGAGCTCATGCCTCTTGTTCTCTCAAAAACAATTCGTTGATAGTAGGTGGTCAAACATTGCATTCCGATAAACATGGCAAAATTTTTATAACATTGACCTGAGAAGGCATGCCAAGCAACCAAAATATTTAGGGTTAGAATTACACATGATATGGAACAGATAATAATATATCAATATTAATATTTATTTATCTATCAAATATAAAAATAAATATTTATGTAAAATTTATATTCATATTTATATTAATAAATATAGATATAAATTAGATACTATAAATATGGATATAAATATAGATATAAATGAGATAATTAAATTTTATAACTACATAATCAAAGATATTATTATATAGATGATAAATCAAATTAATAATAAATTAATATAATTATATATTTTATTAATTTATAAATATTATATAAAATTAATAAAATAATAAATAGGGTTCTATTCGTATATGTTTTTTATTGACGGATGTGAAAATAAATATGGATGTTAGCCTACTACTTAAATATCTTCGTAGATTTAAATAAAAAATGAATCTCGTCAATTTTCACCCTTAAAAATATTTGATCAGCATGTACGAAGATGCAATAAAATAACGTATGACGAAAACGAAGAGGGAAACAAGAATCTCGCAGGAAAGGAAGGAAGTATCAAAATGCTGAAACAGGCTGGAGACAAAATACAGGGAAAGCAAACTTAAAAAGAGGCGCATGCCGCATGCGAATTAGAATCTTCCCCCAAGCCCTCTCCTTCTTTGACTCCACCCCCGAAAGATCCCTTAAACCCTGAAAGAATCCTAAAATATTATTTTCTTGGTAGGTAATCATAAAATTTTCTAATTTGCCACTAATTACATCTCCCTCCCCCTCCCTCCCTCCCCTTTAAAACCACCAATCCCTCTTGACCCCACGCGACTCCACTCCGGACCAATGGATCCTACTCCGGCTGATTCGCCGTCAGCCGAATCCCGGATCGGCCGGATCAACTCGGTCGTGGCAAAGTCCTGGCTCGGGAAGCGCTTCAACTCGCCGAGCGAGGCTCCACCTTCACGACGGAGCTCCGCGCCGGCACCGCCACCTTCTTGACCATGGCCTATATCCTCGCCGTCAACGCGTCCATCCTCGTCGACTCCGGCGCCACCTGCTCCATCTCCGACTGCAACAACCCTCGCCGACGTGCAAGTTCCCCCGGTCGACCCCGGCTACGCCGCCTGCCTCGACCGCGTCCGCCGCGACCTAATCGTCGCCACTGCCGCCTCCTCCATCATCGGCTCCGTCATCATGGGTGCCTTCGCCAACCTCCCCTCGCCGTCGCCCCGGCATGGGCACAAACGCCTACTTCGCCTACACCGTCGTCGGCTTTCACGGCTCCGGCAGCATCTCTTACAGCAACGCCCTCGCCGCCGTCTTCCTCGAGGGCCTCCTCTTCCTCCTCCTCGCCGCCCTCGGCTTCCGCTCCAAGCTCGCCAAGCTCGTCCCTCGCCCAGTCCGCATCTCCTCCTCCGCCGGCATCGGTCTCTTCTTGGCCTTCATCGGCCTCCAGAACAACGAGGGCGTCGGCCTCGTAGGTTACTCCTCTTCCACCCTCGTCACCCTCGGCGCCTGCCCCGCGACGCCCGCGCCTCCCTCGCCCCGTCCGCTCCTTCTCCAACGGCACCGTCGAGCTCATCCCGGAGGCACAGTGTCCGGGGACATCCTCTGCCTCCACGGCCGCATGGAGAGCCCCACCTTCTGGCTCGCCGTCGTCGGCTTCCTCATCATCGCTTTCTGCCTCATCAAGCGCATCAAGGGCGCCTTGATCTACGGCATCATCTTCGTCACCGCCGTCTCCTGGTTCCGCGGCACCGCCGTCACCGCCTTCCCGACACCGCCGCTGGCGACGACGCCTACAGCTACTTCAAAAGGTCGTCGACGTCCACCCCATCCGCTCCACTGCTGGCGCCCTCAGCTTCTCGTCCATCGGCCAGGGCCACTTCTGGGAGGCCCTCGTCACCTTCCTCTACGTCGACATCCTCGACACCACCGGGACCCTCTACTCCATGGCCCGCTTCGCCGGCTTCGTCGACGAGCACGGCGACTTCGAGGGCCAGTACTTCGCCTTCATGTCCGACGCCACTGCCATCGTCGCCGGCTCCCTCCTCGGCACCTCGCCGGTGACGGCGTTCGTCGAGTCCTCCACCGGGATACGGGAGGGTGGAAGGACCGGGCTGACCGCGTTGACGGTGGCGGGATACTTCTTCCTGGCGTTTTCTTCACGCCGCTGCTGGCGTCGATACCGGCGTGGGCGGTGGGCCGCCGCTGGTGCTGGTGGGGTGATGATGATGAAATCGGTGGCTGAGATCGATTGGGAGGACATGAAGGAGGCGATCCCGGCGTTCATGACGCTACTCTTGATGCCGCTGACCTACTCCATCGCCTACGGTCTAATCGGCGGGATTGGGACCTACATCGTCCTCCACTCTTGGGACTGGGCCTGGTCCGCCTGGTCCCACCTCCGCCTGGGCCCCGCCGATACAAATACCTCGTCGGTTGTCGGTACCGCTGCTAATAATATCGGCACTGCCAATAATAGTAACAGTGCCATTAGCAGTAATAATCACCGGAATAAGAAACCGATTCAGGTCTAAGGCTGAGCATTTGTCATATGAAGGGATTGTTGCAATTGGTGGGAGTAATTGCACCTCTGGGTTCCTCAGTTTTCTATTTTTACCATTTTTCCATCCCTTCTGAGGAATCCTATTTATCTTCGTAAAAAATAGGACAATTAGAGAAGTAGGCGATCTAAATAGGAAATTGTTGTTTGGAAATTTAGATAATATACAGTGGGTTTTTCTTTTTTTTCTTTTATTTGGATTGTGTAATAAATGTTGATAGCATATATTTAGTGACTTTGTGGTTGTAAAGTGTCTACAAAAACAAAAAAAAAAAAAAAAAGGTGTTGCACCAATAATGCATTGATAGTTTGGTACTCCTAAACGTCCAATCAAATCACTCGCTGTCAATTCATGCAATGCTCGCAATACGCGAAATCAATGGTGGATGATTGAGCAATTGACAGGACCCACCTCTAGCTCTAGCATATATTTAGCCAAGTCACCGTCCTATCTAAACCAATAGTTGATTAGTTTCAGAATCAGGGACAACGACTGATGGATGACTAGACTAGTCTGGTGGTATAAGAATCAAAGAGGCTCGGAACTCATGCCTTCAGTGTTGCTGGAAATCTTCTCCATTGCCGAAGGGATGGACTTGGAGAATAGCAGTATCTGGAGGATTTATCTACATTCTATTGGTCAGTATCTGGAGGATTTATCTACATTCTATTGGTCATTCTGCCTCTTTTGATGCACTTTGGGCCAAAGGTGAAGCGTCAACGTCCCAATGAGTAGGAAGAATATTCCACGGTTGAATCATTGGAGCCTTGAAGAGGAAGTGCGTTGAAAATTTGATTTCCTTGCTAGAGCTGCACCTGTTTCTATTTTATGCAGTCTTATCTGTTTGTTACAAGTATTTCTGTTTTCGTTTGGTAGGATATTTCCAACTCCACTTTAGAGCTACAAGTTGCACAACTAGAAACATCAATAGGAGGTCCAATTGATATAATGATGGTGAAACAAGGGGATCCACAAGGATTTTTCTACCATCCATCCTGCATGCGCTTGGCGAACCTTCCATGCGACAAAAGCATGAAGCTACGATTTATTCAATTATTCCACACTCAAAAATAATCAAATTACTTGTTAATAAGAATAGGTGATTACTTGGGAACCTTGTTTTAGAAACTAGAAGACACGTGAATTATTTAGCTTTGCAATTTCTCCAACAAACCAAGTACCGTATGTTTCTGTCTAAGCAAGCACTTAATTTTGTCCATCCTATCCAAAAAAAGGAGAGAAACATGAAAAACTTGATTTGGACCAAATAATTGAATATAATGATAGTGATCCAATATGGTTAAACAACTTTTGGTATCCTAGTACCTATCTAGGAATAGATGCCTCTAAATTAAACATACTATGGTGATCAAGTGACAAATTACTTGCCACATGCGTGTCCTTTAGGCATGTCATATTATATATATATATAGAGAGAGAGAGTGAGTTGTTAGAAATTAAATCACAATAATCTTTAATATTTTTCTATAGAGAAACTTGGGTCTTGCACATGTGACCCTCACTTTCAGGGGGGCTCTGAATGGTGTGAAGGAACACCCTCATCTTTTTCTTTTCTCCAAAAGAAGAGGTTAGGCCTCCTTCCATTGCGGCATTAAGTACCTCAGAAAGCGATGGATGCATCATCCCCACATGATGCGAACTTTTCTTGGTCGTTTCATTGCTTGTGCACTAAGCCCAAACTTAAAATTAATAAAGTGACATTAACAAAAAGTATGCCGAAAGTTATATTTTATCTTCAAATCGATATACTAATTAAACAGTTTAGAATTAAGTAAGTTCTTGGAAGTAATTAACAATTGGATGACTGCATCTTTCAAGCGCGACACAACGAAACAAGGATAGTTTTGAATATTGGATCTCGATTGATAATAAAGATTTCAGTTCAATGAAATTATTTAACTATGGCAATCGAAGGATTGTCTACAAACGGAATAGTGTAATGCAAGAGGATGCCCATTTTCTGCACATGTCATGCCACAAGGCAGAAATGGACTAATGTAGGGTGGTTAAATTCTATGTGGACTTGGAAGAAGTTTCATGATTTGCATTAGCAGACATCCCATAACATTTTCTGAAGAAATAAATCATGACATGCCAACAAAGTTAATGATTCAAATGGAAGTCAGCAGGTGGGCACAAAGAGACTTCTAATTCAGAAGTCGAATCGGTGTCTCGAGTTCATACCAGGTATCTTGCCGACATGTATATCAAACCTTATGCATACTTTTAAAGTTGTCCACAACATTTTCTCCAAAGTTGCAAGCCGGTACCTCAAGGACTGGTCTGTTCGCAATGTCAATTTTCCCCGTCTTCTACAAAGTCTTTGAGAGCCCCAGTACTGAAAATCTCGATCTCTCAAACTCATCAGAGAAAGTAAATAGACATGGAATTCAAGAGAAAACTTTACCGTTTAGGAATGCTACTTGTTTCTATGCAATGGAGGCATCTGGTCTTCTTTGCAAAGATGAATTGGAGAATACCCCTGCCAGAGAAAGCAAGGATTTTTAATTGGCTCCTATTCCATCATAAAATTCTAATGGCATAAAACCTCAAGAGAAAGAATGTCCAAGGTCTCCATTGCGGCTCCATGTGTTGCACTCTTCTTGAAACCACAGACCACCTTTTCATCTCTTACAGTTATACTGCAATTATTTGGCAGAAAATCATCCACAAACTAGATATATCTGAAGCCCCATCATCCTTTGAAGACCTTTGGAAAAACTGGTCAGACCGTCTCCCCCATACACTTTCTATAAACAAGCTTGGGACACCGTAACTTCTATGATCTATTGGACCATTTGGAAAGAAGGAATAGAAGACTCTTCCGTTTCAATGCTCTATCAATAAATATGCTCTTTCAGAGTCTTTGTTATCTAATGGAAAGTTGGACTTCTGCTAGTGAGGGAAAAGTCGAGCAACGGATACAATACATTGTTCAAACACTCAAGTAAAGGTCGCCTTGTAGAGGGCACCTTAGAGGCCGTAAATGTATGTCTTCATCCATTAAACACCTCTCAAATTTTCTTTTCACACCTATCCTGGTTGACCTTGGTCAACCAAACCCTTTCTGAAAATTCCTCTATAATTTAATAAATCCTGATGGTAACATCTCCCATTTGTATCAAAAAAATTTTCCACATCCCCTACACATATCATGCGGTACCTATAAAGCATGAAATGATGATGATAGGCTGGTGACGTGGTGCCTCTTATTTTTTTCTTGGGCCAGTTAGCCAAGAGAAGAATAGAGTAGCCTCTTGATTCCTCGTTGAAGTTCCAAGTGCCAAGTGAAAAGGTCTTACTTGAGTGGTTTTACAAATATCCGCACGTACCCTTCAATATATATATATATATATATATAT
>KE504655.1:1170953-1195347 GCA_000441515.1 Elaeis oleifera | reverse complement strand
GCCTCGTGGAGGCGAGCCCTTTTGTGGCTGATCCACGTATTTTGATTGTTTTTCCTTTTGTTTTGTTTCTTCTTTCTTCCTGCTGCATCGCGTGGTACTGGAAAGGTCTTGGAAGGTGGTGTCCAGGCCAGACATCCACCCAACAAAATTCCTACTACAACTTGTCCTCAATTTAACTTAAGCCACAACAAGAAGTTCACGGAGCTTTCCTCAGGTAGAGGTGATGAGATTGCACATGCCACACATTCGGTTTAATTAGACAGCGATAATTATGCTGGTATCTATCAAAAATTCCTACCACAACTTGTCCTCAAACTTAATCCACAACAAGAAGTTCACAGAGCTTTCCTAAGTGTTATGTCCAAAATACGTATTTGTTCTGCTTGTCATTTGACATTCAATGTCATTGGGGGTAACCAAGTCTACATAGTCTGCACTCGTGTGAGTATCTTTTAACCAACCCTTGACCTCAATAAAACTAGGTTATATAGAATTTACTTCCAAAAGTTCTACTAATGTAACTCTTTAACATCACTGATGTTCCTTGAACAAGCCCCAACCAGCCTATCTTGATCCTTGCCGACTAGTTATAATTTCTTGGCACAAATATCATTCTAAAGCAATAATTACTTGTACTATCGAAGATAGTTTGGTAAAAATAAAGTGAGAATCAGAATCATTTGGGGAAAAAAAACAAAAATACTGCAGCACCTTGCAATCCGGACACCAAGCCCCGGGTTCACTGCCAATGATGGTAATCGCATGGCCCCTGGTTTAGTTCTCTGGGAAAAGGACAGTAGACCAACTTAGTGCTGCATGAGTTGCCCGGTTTTGTCAGCATTGGAAGAAAGGGATGGAAGGGCGTAACACAAACACGAGTTGTGGGGTCAGGGCTCAATAATGTCCAGGTTGATTGCTTCTAACTGTAGTCTGTCGCACATCATTATTTGACGTCAAATTTCTGATGTTCGGGTAGATCTTCGTCATTTAGTCAACCTCACGAAATCATTTAAAGATAGGTCTCACAGAATCATCTAAAAATCGATCTCACAAAAGACCGACATCATCACAAAAAAGTCAATCTCACAAAATCATCTGGAGATCGACTTCATCTGAAAGCTGAGGCCAGCCTTATCAGAAATCATCCGGAAACCGACTTCATCAGGAAACTGAGGCCAACTTCATTAGAAATCATCCGAAAGCCAACTTTATCGAGAGACCGAGGCCGACTTCATCAAGAAGCTGAGGCCGACCTAATCAGAAGTCATCCGAAGGCCGACTTGTTCTTGGTGCCTTACCGACTACCAAACTGACGACTGGATCATACTACTCAATGGGCTCCTTCAACTGACTTTCTGATATGGGCATCAGTCGAACGATCGAACAACAGACGTGGCTGTCACGCCATCTTGATAGACCGCATCAAGTCACGTCGTTTAGACGCCATATCTTGACCGACTGACCGCGCACCATGATGGAATGTTACGAAGCCATTAATTACACCGCACGCATGATAAGGCCCGCCATTATGGCCACTTGCACGTCGAACAAAAGGCACACCCGCTATCAGAGTCAGACGCCCATATGGTACCATACGACTGATAGGACATGATTGACTTGATCACCTGTCCTCTCACCATCCACTTTGCTCCCTCTATAAATAGAGATAAGCGGAGACCCCTCCAGGTATGTTGGCCAATACAGTGCCAAAATTCTGTTGCTCTTTCTGGTATACTGAGTCACCTCACTTACTTGAGCATCGGAGGGTCCTCGCCGAAGCCACTTCTGGCGGGACTTCCTTTGCAGGTCTCTCTCTTTCGGCACCGAGTGGAGACCACCACTATCGTTCACCGGCAACCTCTCGCTCTCGTCTTCGATCTTGACTGTGTGCACCTTCTCCAACAACGGCACACCATCTCCCAACATCCTGTTGGCCCGCATCCAGGCGCAATATCTAGTCAGCTCTAGGTCGACTACCCAACCGGAGAAAGGCCGTAATAGTTTGGCATGCTAGGAAGGAGGCAATCGAGTAAAAAAAAATTCTCTCTCAAGAACTTCCATGGTCAAGATGAGAGGACAAAATGTCTCCACAAGCTCTGCTCTGTTCAATGCTAATCGCGGCGTGGCATACCTCCGGTGACTCACAGAGAGCCAAGTGCTTCACGACTACCGATGACAGCAGACCACCAGTAGTTCACTGCTCTCGTGTAGCAGGTGAAAAGTCTGACGAAGGTGTACAGTCTCCAACAGTAGCAGCAGCACCAGTTGGAGGAGATCATGCCGCATAATGTGCCTTTCCGGGATGACCGCCGAACCTGATCTTCGACCCACCATTCGACTCAATGTTCCCATCGAATGAGTTCTCGACCCACTCGATGGTAACTACATCTTGACTCCTGATGCGCTCCATGTACTGGCTCTGGTGATTGCCAGTCTCCTTCTCCTCGACGAGCTCCACAAGAAGGCTGATCTCACAAGGAGGCCGACATGGACTTTATCCGGAGGCCGACCTCATTAGGTCATCCGAAGGCCGACTTCATCTGGAGGCTGATCTCATTAGGTCATCCGAAGGCCGACCTCATAAGGAGGCCGACGTGGACTTCATCCGGGGGCCGACCTATCCGGTCATCTGAAAGCTGACTTCATCCGAAAGCCCAGGAGAAAATTCGAGGAAAAACTCCGACAAACTTGGCAAATTCGAGGAGGAAATCTGAGAAAGTCTGCCTCACCGGAGGCCCCTACAAAACAGCTAAGCACCGAAACTCCGGGAGGCAGACGACTCAAAAAATCTACAAATAACCATTCCCTTGTCGGTTAGTACCCAATGAAGCATTAGTCGGTTGACACCCAATTGATGAAGCCAGGATGGGTCCATCAACGAGTGCACCCCCCAAGGGCCGCAGCATCGAATTGAACACGGATGGGTCCATCGACTATTAGAGCATCTGCTAAGGCTCAAGGGCCGCAACGTTAGATTGCACACGAGGCCTAGATGAAACAAAGCCATGAGACACACGGCCTACACCCACACTGGCGGCTACGGCCCCACATGCGGTCAGGCCCATGCAGTCAAAACGGATAGTTTCTCGTACAAGGATGGGGCTGCACGTGGTTCGTCTCGTCCGTTTCCTAAGCCACCATGATAAAACCCTAAGGCCCCAATAGCAGCGAGATGTTGTTCGCTCTACATATGGCTAATCCCTTGTGCGCACGGCCAGAGGGGACAATTCCTCTTTAGCGAGGCATCTTTGGCCCGCACAACACGGCCCCAAGGGACAAAGCCGTGCAGAGACCCTACAGGGACACCCAAAGCAAATAATATCTCTCATGCTGGGTGGGGCTGTGTCACGCCCATGTGGCTACGGATGCATCCCGAGAGCCAATCTGACCTTATGAGTCTAGTTAACCAGACCATAACACTGGTGGCCCATGCAGATCATCCAAAGGCCAACTTCATTCGGAGGCCGACCTCATCAGGTCATCCGAAAGTCGGAGAGAAAATTTGAGAAAAACTCCAACAAGACTGAAAATTCGAAGAAAAAATCTGAGAAAGTCCATCTCACCTGGAGGCCCCTACAAAATGGCTAAGCGCCGAGACTCCGACAGGCAAACGACTCAAAAATCTACAAGATAATCATTTTCTCGTCGGCTAGTACCAACGAAGCGTTAGTCGGGTGACATCCGATTGACGAAGCCGGGTAGGTCCGTCAACTATAAGTCCGCCCCCAAAGGAGCCGCAGTACCAGATTGAATACGGATAGATCCATCGATCGTAAGAGCATCTGCTAAGGCTCAAGAGTAGATGCTCAAGGGCCGCAGCATCAGATTGCACATGAGGCCTAGGCAAAATCAAGCCGTGAGACACATGCGGCCTACACCCACGCTGGCGGCTACAGCCCCACATGCGGCCAGGCCTACGCTGTCAAAATGAAAATTTTCATGTAGGAATGGGGCCGCACGCGATTTGTCCCACCCATTTTCTAAGCCACCATGATAAAACTCTAAGACCCCCACAGCGGCGAGACACTATTAGCTCTACGTATGGCTAATCCCCTGTGCGTGCGGCTAGAAGGGACAATTTCTCCTTAGCGAGGCATCTTTTTTCAGAGGGCAAAGCTGTGCGACCCCACGTTAGCAATGCTGTTCGCATTTACGTGTGGCAAAACCTCGTGCAGCGCCAAAGCGGATAATACCTCCACCTCGGGAAGGAGCCGGATCCGACCTCATGAGGTCGGGATTAACCCGACCCCGATCTCTTATGGTCATCAAGATCCCCCTCAAAATAACGAATCAATGATTCAGAAAGCTCTTCCAAATGACAACTATGTTTCGGTTCAACGGAACAACCTACGGCGAACAATCTATGACCATGACTTCAATCCAACCAAAAAGACAAGCAAGCAAGCGGAGAAGGAAAGCATGCAAACAAATAAGTTACAAAGGAGGACAAGTCGGGAAAAGCGAGTCGAATCAATGCAATGATGAACTTCCTTCGCCCGATTAAAGCTACACAATCGGGCTTGAGAGTTAGGAGGACAAGTGTTGGGGTAGATCCTCGTCGCTTAGCCAATCTCACAAAGTCATCCGGAGGCCGACCTCATGAAATCATCCAGAGACCGACCTCACGAGGAGGCCGACATCATCACAGTGAGGCCAACCTCACGAAATCATCCAGAGACCGACTTCATCTGGAGGCTAAGGTTGACCTCATCAGAAGTCATCCGGAGGCCGACTTCATCAGGAACTTAGGCCGACTTCATCAGAAGTCATCCAGAGGCCGATTTTATTCAGAGGTCGAGACCGACTTCATCAGGAGGTCGAGGCCAACCTAATCAGAAGTCATCCAGAGGCCGACTTCTTTTTCGATACCTTACCGACGACCCAAACTGACGATTGGGTCACACCATTCAATGGGCTCCTTCAACCGACTTTCTAACATGGACGTCAGCTAAACGGTTGAACGACAGACGTGGCCGTCATGCCATCCTGACAAGCCGCATCAGGTCACGTCGCTCAGACACCATATCTTGATCGACTTGCTGCGTGCCATGATGAGATGTTATGAGGCCGTTAATTATGCCGCATGCATGATAAGACCCACCGCTACAACCACCTGCACGTCAAACAGAAGGCACACCCGCTGTTAGAGCCAGATGCCCATGCGGCACCATACGACTGATAGGACATGATTGACTTGATCACTTATGCTCTCACCATCTACTTTACTCCTTCTATAAATAGAGGTAAGTGGGGATCCTTCCAGGTATGTTGGCCAATACAGTGCTAAAACTCTGCTGCTTTTTTCACTATATTGAGTCACCTTACAGACTTGAGCATCGGAGAATCCTCGTTGGAGCCATCTCTAGCGGGATTTCTTTTGCAGATCTCTCTCTTTCGATATCGAGCGGAGATCACCACCACCATCATTCACTGGCAATCCCTCGTTCTCGCTTTCGGCTTTGATTGTGTGCATTTTTTTCGATGACGGTACATCATCTTCCGATATTCTGTCAGTCTACATCCAGATATAGCACCTAATTGGCTCCAAACTGATTATCCTGATCGAAGAAAGGCTGCAATATCTGTTTATTGTATTGGAAGAATGCTAGTGGTTCCCATTCACATCGACGACAGGGAGTGTCACTCAGCCGAGCTTGAAGCTTAGTTTGGTTGAGGTTGGCCTGGCTTTATAGCATTTTAATGGGCTTAAAAGTAACTGGGGCAGGTTATCTGAATTCATTTTTTATATTTCACAAGCGAATGACACAAGGGGATGCCCTTTGTTAGATCATATGCCGAGTCTTTTGGACCAACCTGTCCTTGGTTCGTTCAACCAGATCGGACCAAAGGAGGTAGTCTGACCAACGATGCTCTTGGAGAGACCGTCTGAAAAAAAAGTATTATTTAAAAAGGCTATATAGATAGAAATGGCAATCAAATTAGATCAGATCGACCGGATGCATGATAGGTCAATGATCTGTCAATCTAAACTTGATCTCAGGTAAATAAAAATCTAAATTTAGACTCGATCATTTTATTAAACAGATTATTTAGTCTGATCAACAATAAAGTGGATCAAGTTAAATGGATTGAATAGGTCAAATTGTGCAAAATAAATGAGAGAATGTAAATTAAGGGTGAATATCATGAACATAAATTATATGCAATTCTGATGAATGGTTTGATTTAATTGAGTGTCTGAAGGGTACAAGAAAAGGAATTTCAGCCGCGAATGGAGAAAACTCTGATAGGCCACCAAAAAGCAACTGTAGTTTGCCATAATTCCATGTCTTGGGTGGTGGATGCCACCAAGTGAGAAAACTCTTGTCAGAACAGATGTACATGCCCACATGACTCAACTAACCCATCAATTTACTCAACCGTCGGTGGCATTTAATGGGTTGTTATGAAGGGTGTGAACGACTCCCGTCAAAATTCAAGGACATGGCATGTGCAAGCTGCGATGATCCACCTATCCATTTCTTCCTTCTCTCGGAGAGAACCGATATGCTCTTTTTCCTCATACCATTGTTCCCATACTCCCATGACTCGGAATATCTCGCATACGGGATACCCATGGACACTTGTTTAGAGGATATGCATTTTCCAATTATATGCAATCCTCATATGTTTCCCATCAACCATAGGCTTTGGACGTATTAAAGAAACCCCATGTTAGAGGAGTACGTTAGGTGTAACTACAACTATATATATTAAGGGAGCAACATGCACACCAAAGAAAGTAGACCTGTAATAGCTTAAATCAACAACAATATATATCTGGTTCAATTTAGGAATGGCAGAAGTAGATGACCACCAGCTTGCAGAGCAGAGATACACATGGTGATGGTCAGGACCAGCATGTGCTCTCATGTCTTCAAAACATGAGGAATATTGTAAGGGTGTCTATTAACTAGATGTCTTGATCTGAGACACCTTTCACAAAGGCCATAATCAAAAATATTATTCCCCAATAGACTTGCGACCGCCACCACATGACCATTGGCAAGTACACTGGGGCGTTGGATCCGGTGGGACCTTATCGTTGACAGGGGCAAGCGGTGATGGATTCTTCTTGGAGCATTCCGGGGCCCCAGTCCAGAAAAGAGACGCCAAGTGTTCGATTTCAGCCCCAGTGGGACCGTCGCACGTGGCACGTCGGCACCTGAGAGGAACTTTCAAGTTCTCTTGGATACTATTGTGGTGAGCGAGTCCCTTGTCGGGTGTCTCAGTGCTCGAGAAAGTTGCCGAGGTTTTCTTTCACGTTTGCAATATTTTCTGAATGCTAGCTTAAGTGGTGGATTCCTTTAGCCTGTTTAAATATTGAAGCTGCGTGGAAAAGTGTTGTTACTTACAAAAAAACAGAGATAACGGCGCATCCAATGTTTTCCGCACATGGGGTTAGCCTATGTTTCTGTCATAACCAAGCTAGATTTCTATGCGACCTTAACTGAGCGTGCAGGTAATTTTCCTTTTTTTTTTTTTTTGTTTTTAAGAATGACATATTACCCTACGCCCAATAATTAGAAAAAAAAAAAAAGTTAGACTTAAATACCTCTCTTTCCGAGATTTATTTTTATACAACACTTTAATTCATAATTTAACAAAACATTAGTTAAACCATTAACCTTAAATACGGCCCGCGTAGCATATTGAAAAAATTTCAAAAATAATAAAATAGCATTAAGTGATATAATAAATAGCCATCCACTAATATAAGAGAAAACATGCGCATGCTTCTCTTTATCTAAGAATAATTTTAATTTTTATATAAGATAAATAAATTCATTAATAACATTAATATAATTAGGTGTAAGTATAGATTTTACAAACTACTGGTTCAAATGTAATAAATATACATCTCTGAAGGATTTTTGTAATTATTTTTTTAATAAAATTCAAACGAGTCATAAGGTTCTGGATCAAAAATGATAAAGCTTGATTTTAAAATATAGCTCAAAAGATCAAAAATTATGACATTATTCGATCCAGAGAAACATACACACACACATTTCCTTGCCTGAAGAACACAAAATAACAACCTAGAGGTCGAAAAACAAAACAAAGAAGCACAAATTATTGGCAGCCTTATCTGAAACATCCTCTGCTTATACATGTCGACAAGGATCCTAAATATCAACAGATACCAAGCCGCTTTATCGTTACCAATAGGTCCTAAACAAACAAATCTCAGGGTGGCATGTTAGATTTACTATCGTCATCCTCTGTCCAAGAATAAAAGAAATCATCTTCCACATGGTGCCCCGTTGTATTTTTTTTTTTTTTTTTTGAGAAACCTGTTGAATTGTTATTCTAAATAATTTAAAGGAATGATGTGGGCAGATGAAAGGTGCTTCCGGAATATGAGAAACTTTTAAGAAAATATAAGGTAACTGTCAATCATCGCGCCTTAAAAGGATTCCTAAAATCATAAAATTCCTAGGAGGAGTGCCTCATTCCTTTCACTTTTCTCAAAAAAAAAAAAAGGATTCCTAAAATCTCAGTGTTACAGCCTGTCGAGGAGGTTAAGGTGCCATCCCTACCACTCAGGACTGATGGTCTTGCTTTTAAACGGAGCCTTAGATAGCATCCCTCTAATTTGTGGCCCACCCAAGCATATTAATGCTCCTAGAAATTCAATGTGCAGCGCCCGAGGTGTAGAAAATCTAATGCGGAGCACACCATTTCATCCTATTGGATTATGTAGCCACCGCTTTTCAACGTATATTTAATATCTATAATTTACTTTTTCATTTAAAATTTTGAATGATAAAAATATCTTTCTTAAAATTATAATATTTTTTTAAATTATGACACTCCTTCACAAAATTATGACACATCTTTCTTTCTGATTAAATTATGACACCACTTCACCGAATTATGATATCCCTTTGTAAAAATTATGACATCCTTCTTTCACAGAATTATGACATCCCTTCATAAAAATTATAACACCTCTTCATAAAAATTATGACATCATGTGAAAAAATTATATCTTATACAGAAAGTCATAATTTCAACGCAAGATGCCATAATATCAGCACAGGATATTATAATTTTTTCAGAAGAAAGAGATATCATAATTTTTATAAAGGATATTATAATTTTTAAGAAAAATAAATTATAATTTTTAAGAAGGATATTTTTTTATTTAAAATTTCAACGAAAAAAATGAAATTGTGGATATTAAATATATATTGAAAAGTAATGGTTACATAGGATAAATAATGTACGGTGGTGTACAAAGAATTTCTCGCTCCTATAAATTCTTTAACTTTGTTGGATAATGAATAATCGTTGCATGCCATCGTTATTTAAATATGAGATGTTTCATGAACAGGTACTCCAACTAAATATTTTTGGGAGAAAAAGAGAAAAGAAAAAAAAAAAAATCTTTCGTGAACCACAAGTTTTGGAGGACAATTGCGTTGTTCACTCCCGTGTCTACTTTTCAGCAGTGACTCTTTGAGGCATATATCGTTTAGCACGTGTCATGTCAAAGTAAGCTAATTCACAAACTCATCAGGTGGGTGCACCTATATTTTTTTTTTTAAGTACAAACAGACGGTCCAATTTAATGTGAAAGTAGGCTAAAAATTAAGATACATAAAATTTTACAGAATTTGCGGACAGTCATCACTAGATCTCCATAGCCAATCATTGAAATGGTCAGCAACAAAAGCCGTCACTCAATTTGCTACAATGTTCGCTTTCCGAAAGACATATCGGATTTGCAATACAGTAGCTTGACGAAAAAAAATCCAAATATCCCGAATGAACGGATGAATCTTGAAATACGTGATATCTCTCTAAATTCATGAGATAACAATGACAGAGTCACTCTCCAGGACACCCACAACTTTCCCTCGAGAATCAATTCATAAACCTAATTGCCATTTCCGATGTTAGATATGTACTCTAATATACAGTCTATCATGCTTTCATATAGTCGGTAAATCATATGTTGGCATATTTTAATTTAATACTCAAAACTTTGAAGTCGAGATTCAAGCTAACCAACTACACACATTTAACACATAATGATGTACATTAAAATCTACTGGTGACCTATAACAATGATCTATGCAGGGGTGCGTGTGATCTACCAAATCTATGCTGCCATAGCTGAGAAGCCAGCAAACGATGTTACAAACACTATCATATCTTTTTTATGCTTTATATGCCAGGAAAAATTGAAGGGATATTTCTTCTCCCAATATATAAATCTGAACTCGGGTAATGGCGCCCAAATCTTACCATCGCCACCTTATCCAGGAGCACTTTCCAAAGGACCGGTTCATGCTTCTTTCCCTATTTTAGTCACACCCTTCTCCCTGATAAATATATATCTCTGTTTGCTTTAGAAAGAGAGGAAAAAAAAAATATCAGAGAATATATTTATCAAGCAAACTAATCATTGATATCATAGCCATTCATCAAATTCCCTCTTCTTGCAGAAAACATGGAGTCACAAATGCCAAATACTAGCAATATATAAAATCTGTATTAAATTTACCAAACCATCATGGCTGTTTATGCTAATTTGAGTCCTTTTTTGCACTAAACCATATCTGGGTAGGCCAACTGCTGCCTTGATGCTTTAAAAGTGGTTGTTGGGTTGTGGTTTGATTGATGGTGGTTGCTTGTTTCATCCTCTGAAACATCAGTGCAACCACTGCACTTCCAAGCCGTCCACTTCCCCTCAAATCTTTATTCGTAATGAGGCTTCCTTCGGCACAGTTAGCATCACCCAACTTCTAAAATGACCTTGTGATGAAGGTCACCGTTCCAAAGTCGCTTTTAAATTCTTTTGGTTGTCAGAAAGATGAATAATATTATACATCCAACCACCAACATCATTCATCCTGAGCAAAAAGACTACAGCGACCTTGGCCTCCAGCTACCGGAAGGAGGGAGTTTCTGATCCATAGTAGGCTTTACAAGATTCTTGCAAACCTTCTTGGTGATGAATGGAAATGACTTCAGCATACCAATCAAGGAAAGAGAAAGAGGATACTTTTATGTTGTCGACACTCATAAGTGCTGTGCTTTATGATCCTTAGATATTGATCAGATATAGGCATAAAACAGATCACTACCGTCAAAGGATGTTACAATACAGAATGGCACTTCTCAGAAAGTCTACTGATGCAACAAGGCTTATTTTTGCAGTACCACCCGCAAAAAAATTAGAAAGAACCAAAAGAAAGAAGATAAAACATACTTAAGGGATCGTATACATAGAAGAAGAAATTTAGTTGTCAGGCGTTTTTTAATTTACGGTATTATGATCATAATCTGATGGAAACCGAATGTATGAAATCAAAAACAAAACAAACATCCTTTTTGGGATCATGGTAATTTCCTGTACATGATCAGGACAGCCTACACCATCACCTATCACATCAAGACATGCAATGAATCAATTTTACAGTAACTGTATTTCGGGAACATCAGGTGAGGCAGGGATGGTGATCTAGCTAAGAAGCATATTTGGATATGAGCTCTTGATTACTTCATCTGCTGAAATTTTGAAATTATAGGATGGTTTGCTCGCCTAAAATTCAGATTTTGACCCAGAGGTGACACCCTAAAAGTAACAATAATGTTCTGAATCCAATACAAACAATGTCATTACTGGAAGCAGAATAAAACTATCGCATCAATCTTCTGTATGATGCAGTAATTTCATCAATTTCATTTAATCATAGTAGAGTGCAGACTTGTAAACAGGATGATTCACAATATAGAATAAATGTATTGCTTTTCAAGAACTTGGATCCGATGCACGGTAATATTTAATCATTTTGTTTGAACATGATATGTCGGTCATTGCAGCATACCAAATTTTCCTCGTAGTGAAATTTAGTATGTGAACTATAACTAAATACACCACCACACAAGATACTGAATCTATCAGAAAATTTCAGTTTTGGGCTCTTTATAGTACTTACAATAAAATTCCTCAAATTTTTGCATCTAAGCTCAAGCTAACAAAATACTAATTTGACAAAAACTACAAAATCAATTGTAAATGAAAAAAAACCAATATTTAGTATCTGATTCCTTTTGCAACTTCAAAGAAGTGTGCTACATTTTCCTCTGGGGTTCCTACTACAATGCCATGGCCAAGGTTCAATATGTGCTTATAACTACCAGCTTTTCTTACTGTGTCATGAATCCGCTTGGTTATGAACTCTTTTGAACCAAAAGAACACCAGGGTCAACATTTCCCTGGACTGCAACATCATATCCCAACCGTCTCCGACCTTCAGCCATATCAACTGTCCAGTCTAAGCTGACAACATCAACGCCAGTCAAGGGAACTCTCTCAAGCAAGCCCCCAGACCCACTTGCATAAAGGATTAAAGGCAGATCAGGATGTGTTTCCTTAACAGAATCCACAATTTGTTTCAAATAAGGTAGGCTAAACTCCTCAAAATCCACAGGACTAAGTTCTGTTGCCCAGGAATCAAAAATTTGGACTGCCTGTGCCCCCTTGTCTGCTTGGTACTTGATGTACTTTGCCATAGAGTTTGTAAATTTCTGTAACAGAGAATGTAGAACCTACAAGGAAAATCATCATAATTAAACAACAAAACACAAAGTCTGGTATATAAATATACATGATCAAGGAGCAAACACATCATATAAGGAAGTCATCATGCAACATTTACATGCTCATGCCATTAAATAAATATGCTATTAAAGTTTTTTTTTTGCCTTTCAAAAAAATGTGGAATTGCCATTTTCAATGTTCCAACATGGAACCCTCCCAGCACATGCATTAAGGAGAGGGGTGCCAACCAGCAGAACCCAGTTCCATGGGTCCAACATGAGAAGTGATCACCGAATGGTTATAACATTCACACGAATATCTTTAACTCACATACTGCAGGTAGGTCTATACCAATTTGGGCCGTGGCGCCCAAGTTAGT
Source organism: Elaeis oleifera (assembly GCA_000441515.1). Lineage (NCBI taxonomy): Eukaryota > Viridiplantae > Streptophyta > Magnoliopsida > Arecales > Arecaceae > Elaeis > Elaeis oleifera. The sequence goes on along the minus strand of KE504655.1, from coordinate 1,182,409 downwards.
GACCAAGGGCACTGATGCATGATACCAGAATTTGCATTTTAAGTTGGCTGGGAATTCATGCTTGAACTTGACATTTTTAACCTCATTAACCAAACGTTCCATCAGCCCTTCCTGCCTTCCAGTATTTCACTTTGACCTTCTTGGAGATTCACACAATTCACAATGTGAGCAAGACTAATTCCACATGATAGGCATAATTCCACAAAATAGGCATTCAGCTTCCTAGTGAAAGCCACAAGCAAGCAATTGTCACATTGCACATCTTGCTGATTATGATATGTGAGGCCATTTTGTTGGCTCAAAACAAGCCAGCCTCTTCAGCAGCATCAGACGGTAGAAATGCATTTGGACTGTGACCTTTGTGGAAGCCTTCAGCCCTATCTAATCTCACAATTCAATGTCACCTCTGAAATCTAAACCTACTATGGTACCTCTCCAAGTTGTTTATGTCTCTAGTGGAGTCCGGCGTTTCAATTTATCTGACAGGCAGCTGCCCCATTTGACTGATTCATTTAATATATAGAAGTAGTATATGATGAAAGGGTATGTATTTACAGTTCCTATGTTAGCAACATTTTCTGTTCTCCATAATTGCCGGTTGCTCATCAAATTGATAGGGTTTTGCCTCCGCAATTGTCATACCTTAAATTTAAGGGGGGAAACCTTAAGGGCCTGTTTGGATGTTTAGGCCCAAAATCCTATGGGATTTGTGGGTTAGACCAACACAACCACCAAAAGCATTGGACTAAAGGCAGAGGTCTTTTTTTCTCCTTATGAGATTCGGGCCAGCACACTCAAAAGTAGGGGTGAGCAAAAACCAAAACTGAACCAATCAAACTGGTGAAACCGAACCAAACCGCAAGTTTGGTTTGGTTTAAAATTTTATTCGGTTTGGTTTGGTTGGTTTTTGACATATAAAAAACAGGTTTGGATTGGTTCAAGTTTGTCAGTAAATAAAATCATTCTCAAACCAAACCAGACCAGCTTTAATAAAACGACGTCATTTTGATTTTGTTAAAGTATTAATGTATTAGAAATAATTCTGGATTTATGATGTTGTTTATCAATTTGATTTTGTGTTGATTAGCCTTAAACCTTAAGTGACTTACTTACTGGATTTTTTTTTTTTATAATATGTTGGAGATCTTTATCTTAATCCTTAATGATGGTGTCTGTTTAAGAATTCCATTTTGTTGAGTGACAATATCTTATGTCAATTTAAATCATTTTACTTGATCAATTCTCTTGGTGGTACTTTTATGTGAAAAGAAACAAGTCTTCATGAATCACAAAATAATAATAATAATAATATAAATCAGTAAACCAACCAAACCAGACCGTTTAAATCATGTTGGTTTGGTTTGGTTTCAATCTTCTATTGGTCCGGTTTGGTTTCTAGAATACCAAACCGTTTAGAACTGATTCAATTTAGGTTTGAGTATGAAACCAGTCCAAACCGGACCATGCTCACCCCAACTCAAAAGGCAGCCTTGAGTATTTGTGAATTTATACCTAACTTAGCCTAGCCTGTAATCCAATGCTTTTGATGGTTGTACTGGGCCAACCTACGAATCCAATAGGATTTTAGGCCTAATCATCCAAACAGGCCCTAAGTAGACTTTTGATAACTCTGCTAAGTAGGGGTTAAAATGTAATGTTAGAGAAATTTCAAAGAAAGCAAGCTAGTAGCAAGGGTCATGCATTTCAAGAGCTCATAGCTTCATACCCACCTAACAAGATCAGTTCAAATATCATATATAGAAAGAAAAGGGACTCCTTTGGGCGTGTCCAATTTTTAAATTATGCTGTTCTTCTTTTGTTATACTAAGAGTGGAAACTTTGCAAGGAGATCAATTGCATGGGATTTCTCAGGTGTCATTCATGCTGCTGACATGAGAGCAGTGTTGCAATTAAGGGTGATTGACAAATTTAACTGGGGTAAAACAGATAACACTAATTTCACAAAGCACATTGAATGAAGACAAAGTTTAACATATACCTTTGGTTGAGAGAAAGCCAGACTCTTTATCTTTGTGAAGTGCTTAGATGAACCACCTTCAACAACATAAGATGCCAGGGTGAAAGGAGCCCCGACAAAGCCCAGCACAGCAGCATCACTTTTAACCTGAGCAAGCAACATAATCACCAGCAATGCAAAAATTTATGAGGACAATTTCATATGACTAACCAAGATAGATCACTTTTAAACTGAGCAAGCAACATAATCATCATTAATGTGGACATTTATGAGGATAATCTTGTACGAGTAGCAAAAAGATGGATGGATGTATTTGTCAGTGTTCATTAATGACAAATTGGAACCATGCCACAGTGAAGGAATTTCAAAACTTTTTATGGAAATATGATCATGCGTGATGTGTCCCTGCCACATGGAAGATAATGATTAAAAACAAGGATATTTCTCTTCACTCGTCTACCATTCTAACTTAATGATTAGCAGACAAAGACATCACCCAAACAAGGATGATAACTCGAGATTCTTGTCTATTGGTTCGAAAGCTAATGCGAATGAAAGATAAGACTCTATAGAGAAAGCATTTTTAATGATAGATGCATCTAAGATTTGTTAGAAAAGTGGATAGGCTGATTTTTTATGTCAATAATTCTTTTAATCAATAACTTCCAATTAAAGCATCATATTATATTGAAGCTTCCTAGCAGGGATTACATTTATGCATTAGAACTCATCACGATCCAACATTCAGAAAGTTGATAAGACCTAAGAGCAAAGGTGAAAGGCATAACTCAGGCTCAGTATACTCCAGTTCTTTGTTGCATCTGTAGGTTCAAGCTCTTGTTTCAGAATGAATATGCAAGCAACACAGTCATACACTTTTGGGTACTTTACATGCATGTACATGCATCCTGTGCTTTTCTGTTAAATTTCAATGCAGAAGAAGTACTAACCTGATTCTTCATAGTAAAATAACAGTGAAGAGACAAGTCATGTATAATCTACCAAAGAAAATGCTAATAATGCTAAAATTTCAATAACTCATCAAAAAAACCTTACAAACAGTATTAATTTTCCAATATAAATCCACAAGAACCTTAATCAAGGTCACTTATGTCTCATAATTATGTTCTTAATGTTCCCTAAATATGTTTAAGTGCTCCAGCACACTGAAGAAGCATGTGCAGGTGTGTCCAAATGGAAGATATCAGACCATCTGGTATGGTATGTGGTGTTCTGGGACTCTTCAGCAGAAAATCAGGATTTCTTTCTCAAAGAGACCTGAAAAGGTACTCAAAAATGGTATCTGTAGGGAAAACAACACATATCCAATGACGGTACCAAAACTAGATAGAAGAATCAAGGTTAGCCATAAAGAAAAGATGAAGCATTTAAACTTTCACATCAGAAGTTCGAAAGAAGATAACATGCCAACCTCTGCCCGCAATATAGTCAATGCTTCCCCAACATATGGAACTGCCTCCTCGGGAACAAATTCTGTCACCTGATCAACATCTACAGCTGTTCTTAAAGGACTGTATATCACTGGACCCTTTCCCTTTATTATGTCAAATGGTATATTCATCCCAGAAAGAGGGGTAAGGATGTCTGAAAATAAAATAACCTGCCAGAAATAAAGTAGATTCTGAAATCAACAATATAGTGAATTTAACAGCACTACATAAAGCAGCAGCCACACTGCAAGATATATTCAAACAAGAGAAGTATGATCCAGTGCAAACAAGAAGATATGTCATAGCATAGTTCGATTTCTACTAAATAAAAATGGACCCACCAGGTTATCATACTCAACAACAATGCCAGGTCTTTATGACATCAAAAGGTGCACTGTTACAGATTTGTCACTTTATCACAGAATCCATGATATACATGAGTCAAGAATCATTACAAGGCTTATTATGTCCGACTTCCATTGACTGCAACTTGACTCGAACTATGATGCAATTATATAGCGTGTATATCATGGACAAGTGAACAGAGAGAACAGAACTCACACAAAGAAGCAAGCCATAGTTTCACCTGACCCCACCAAACCCATTGTAGAATATTAATAATCAACAAAGAGTTATGCTGATAAAACAAAGAAAAATAAAAGCAATGTAAAAATTCCAAATAAGTATCTCACCCCATCAGGCTTGAAACTTTCCATGGTTGTAGAGAGATTTCTACAACGAGATCAACATTTTCTGATCTTTCACGAAAAGAAGGATACTTTTCACAAATCTTTTTATAACTCTGTTCAAACAAAGAAAGAGATTGCATTAGTAATGAGAAAAGACAAATACCTTTTTAAGCATGATAAAGAATAAGGATATGCATGAAAAGAAACCAAATATACTTATCACAACAAATATACACACGTTTCTTTCTCATGAACTTCCCCCCCATATTTATAATAACCATAAATAGTTCATATTGCTGTATATTTTTCCCCCAATAGTGTTAATAAGAAGAGGTCTAAAATAAATGACTGACTATGCTAGGATTAAGCCATATAAGAGTTCAAAAGGAAGAATATGATTAATACAGAAAGAGGAATTTCACTCCATTGAATCTGTTAGAATACTCATCTCTGTCTATGTCTAATTACCCTCCTCCATATATCCATGATATTAATTCATAAAGTATCTGTTCTAATGAAATATGTTAAAAATCTGTCAATACATAAACTGACATCATTATGTTTTCCTCCTTTCATCTAGAACTAAGGCTGCTATTTGCAGTTTCCTAACTTCCATATTTTGTATCTCACCTAGCTCTGAATCCTCACACCTCCTTTTATCCCTCCCGAAGCCTCATGCATTTCCTGAAACTCGATCACTTGATTAGGTCCTGTGCTACTTCCATCACCTCTAGCATATGGATCTCCCCATAGCTGTACACTCATATTACTGATACATACAAAGAAACCATGACACCTCTAATTTATGAATCTCCCCATAATTGTACATTTCTGTTTAGTGATATACACAAAGAAACCATGATACTTAAATTACTGCTATATATTTCAACAAACATGCACCCATTATAAGATACCAAAACAAATAGAAAAAGATGATCCGCATGTTTTCAAATAGATTAAAATTTTCTTCTGTTTCAGTAGTATAATTATGGTTCTAGTTGCAAAAACCTTCAACCTTTGATGCCACAACCACTTTGAAAGTTTCTGACACACTTACTGCTAGAGAACCAATATGTTTATACCATTAGCTATTTATACATGGCTGCAAGGTCCATGATAACTAATATCATCTTGATTTGATTTTATATTTGTTTCAAGACCCATCAACATGAATGCTCCTTTTCATCTCTGCACTGTCCATATATTAATCCAATATCAATAATTCTATTAAATTTAAAAAATTAAAACTTGAAGTTTGATATTATTTTCTTGAATTGCTTCTGAAAGGCACCCACTTCTCATCAATTTCTAGGGCATTTCTTCGTCAAGCTACACCATATTCGTCTACCGTTCTGGCATCTGCTCTTATATCAATACAATGCAAATCCTTTAAGTTGTAGGCAAGGAAAGTTATAAGCACTTTGACTAAGCCTTTATCATCTCGAACATATTCTACAAGTCCAAGAAAAAGAAAATAAGTTTAGCAGGTCATAGGAAAATCTGAAGCACATATTAAACCTGCCTTCATGTACCTCCCTGCCTGCCTCATCAACCAAACTGGTGGTCTTTCAACTTTTTCTCCTCGAACAGCATGTAGTAGGAGTGGCTCAGCAACACTAGTAACTTTTGGTTCTGCAACAAATTCTGGGGAAAAAAAAGGAAATAGGAATTGTAAGTTAGACTCCCAAAACACAGATAACATAAGAAAGTAATGAAATCAGATTTTGTTCTTGAATTTCAAAAGGTACTTTCTTACTAGTATTAGATTTCAAGGATAAGGAAAAAATAGAATTTCAAAATAGCTTTGATTTAGGGTGGTAGAAAACACGCATGCAGTTCTTAGCAAGGTCTGCTAAACTAACCTATACCCACCCAAACCAACCAATTCAGTTTGGTGCATCAATTAATTCCATGCTGGCCCAAACCAAGTGGAACCACCCTGTACCACTCGGTACCGCCTGAAACCAGAAAACATACCATACTGTACTGACCCGCTCTTCCTGGTTTCGGATGATATCATGATAAAAAGTGAGGAAAAAAAGGGTCAAGAGCTGTCATGGTAATGATGTGTATATCGTACCATATAAGGCTGTACCAAAACTGATAATGTATCAGTGACAGCATCTAGTAATGAGATTGCGGACCTTGGTTCTCAGTAAAAAATAAAATAAAATCAGCAGTCCCCGAACCTGATGTTTGGACTTTTTTTCATTTCTTTTCGCTCAGGCACTCCCCATACTGAAGCACATATGTCAGTCACTAACTACTCATGTTTGTCAAGTTACTAATGAGTCTCAATTTTTAAGCCTGTTTATGTTTGTCATGTACATGCTTGGTGCTTATTTTGCATTGATTTTGCCTTTCAGTGTATATAGCTGTAAGTGCAAATTTACTACTAAACTCATTGTAAGAACATTGAAGCGACTTACAAGCAACATTTACATTTATGCAGACATATATTGGGCATAAATTACGACTTTTATGAGCATGTAAATTCGCCACTTAAGATTGAAAAACTCTAAATATGGAAGAGTGTACATCTATATAATTAAAAAGCACTTCAAATCAATTTGGTCTCGAATCCAAACCGGCTTCCAGCATGAAAAGACAAATTAGGCAAGGATGGAGTAAGAATGCAACAGTCGAAATTGGGTAACTGCAAAAAAAAAACGATCCAGTTCGTGTCCAACGCTAAAGTCATCAATTTTTACCAAAAAGTGTCCAGATTTTATGAACTTTTGATCACTCGCAGACTAAGAACTGCATCCGGTAACCAATTTTGCAGACCATAGCCATAGAATTCTGGGGAGAGAATAATCTAATACGTCCCATAAGAGCATTATAAAAAGCACAGCAGAGAGAACAAAAAGCCTAGCTCGAGAGGATGAAAAAATTTCTCTGAATTAAGGTCATAAAAATACTAAAAAGAGCGGGATAAAAAGACCCAAGAAGTATAAAAAAGAAGCAGATACCCCCAACAGTGCAGCGGACTGCGAGCAGCTTCGATTTGGAGCGGAAACCAAATGTGGATTTCCGAATAGTCGATGGAGAAGACAGAGAAAGAGGGCTATACATACACGCCGACATCTTCTTCTCCCGGTTTAAACTTATCGGGGATTTAGTCCCACTCCCGATCCGGATCCCCTGCGACCTAAAATTATTATATCCGTTTACCTCGCAGGCTCGTTTCGGATGACAGAAGGAAAGGAAGGGATGATGGAAGAAATAGATAGCTCTCTGATTTGACTGAAATGCCCGTCAGTGTGACCGTTGAATTCGTGATGGCTGACCCGCCGAACCACAAGGCGAGAACTCGCCAAGGGGAAAATTATTGCCTGGGGGTCGTCTACCCACGGTGGATAACAAGCCACATCAACCCTTGTCTTTCACGAATTCCCGATTGCGCGTTATGCACCGTGCACGGCTCCCAGATGTGCGCTGATCTAATTGGGCGTGGTTCAAAAAATAATTTCTCCACTAAAGGGGTGCGGACGGAGAATTTATTGCCTGGACCACGTCTGGGTAGACCAGTACAAATCGTGGAGCACGTGCACGATGGATAACGTGCAATCGGAAATTCGTGGCATACAAGGCTTGATGTGGCGTGTGATCCACCGTGAGATTTGGATGGTCTACTAGGACGTGGTGCAGGCAATAATTTCTCGTGGGGGCGGGTGGGTTGGACCGTGGGAGGAACGGAGCATGTCCGTTGCGGACGTGGCGATATGGCGCTTTCGTGGATGGGGTCGCTGAGGAGGGCTCTCCGGCTAAAAAGATCCCATCCTCTTTCTTCCGATAGCCTATCCGGTTGAGCCGGAGGATTGCGTCGTGGATAGCGCGGAGACGTCGCGACGGACAGGTGGTGGTGTCAAGCGAAATAGTTGAGGTTACCGGCAATGGCTGCAGGTGATGTTTTGACGCCACAAATGAAGAGTTTATACGTGCTATGAGTATGATGCATAATTTTTAGTGATTCAGCCTGTGGACTACTACAGTTATAAAACAAAATGTAATTCTCCAAGCAATATCAGACCAATGGTTAGATACAACCTCAGCCATCTACATGCGATCTATGATAGGATGGCAATTCGTACCTATCCACCGCGTACTCCAACCAACCTCCTCGTACCAGCAATAACTTACGCTATCTGAAATATATGCTAACATACCACAGTGATAATAAATTAAAAGAGCCTGTCATGAACAACTCTAGTAGCGTGTAGGACAGTCTAATTCTGTAAAACATAAAAGCCTTCATCACCACTTCAAAATAATAATAATAATAATAATGCCCCCATCGTCAGTTTACTTCCCCTGTGAAGGACACAAAAACGAAGTATAATATATCAAAAGAGACTCAGCATTCTTCAGCTACCGGTAGGATTTGGTGCACTTGTCTCTCTTTTATAGAAAGATGAACTTTTCTTAGAGCAAATATTTCACTTCGTCAGATCCAGTTCATTAAGAAATAGAAAATGCAGAACTTTTAGCTCCAAGTGATTAATCTGGCTGCAGGGGTACACGGCTAGTGTGTGCTACCTACCATTGCTTCCACCACTCCACCTGTAGCGAAGTTTCCTACCATCTTTAGACAATAATAGCTTGTATACATACCATCACAGAGATATGTAAAGTAGGGCGAGTTAACTACAAATCACTGCAGAACACAATTGCTAGTCAATCCAAATGCCCCTATTGCTTCTATTGAAGCATTGAACTGACGTGAGCCCAAACGCACCCAACTTACAACCATTTGCCTGACACAGGAAAAACATTCCAAAGAGGCAGTGACAAAATCTGTGTTCAAACAACAAAACATAATCTTTAGACCACTTACTTTCATCGTGAACCAGATATTCTTGATCAGATATACTAAATTGACTATGTAATGTCCAAGCCCGAGCTGTTCCAACAATGTCAGTCCACAACTATTAGCTTCTCTCATAATACAAAACATGCTTTTACAATGTTTAGGGAAATTGCCTGGCAGGCCTATCAAGGACAGGCCACATATACACAGCTTTCTCCATGATCCACACGTGCACAAAGAGAGAATGAGCACGAAAGGAAAAAAAATATCAGAATATGGTGTCAGTCATAAGCTTCCTTTTAGGAGGTGATTTCTCTATAATCTGCTTCTGTAAATCCATAAAACTCGATCCCTTATGTGCAAATAATCTCCTAAGGTTGATCACAGAAAGCTCACTGAAGCTAGCAACAGCAAGATCTGCCTGCACCAACTCATACCTGCAGTTTTAAGGAAGAAAATGCAGTCACTTAAAAAGACAAAATCCAAATATTTCTTAAGTTCATCTGACAACAAATCATGGGATATGCAACAGTCCACAGACCAGAAAGCAATAAATTATTTTTTCTAAATAAAATCTAACAGATCAGAGCTAAAACAATCAGATTAATATTGTCTGGACAATTTTGTATCTGCTGTCATGCCAAAAGAAATGGTATTAGAATACAAACAGTAATAAATGTAATTTGCTGGCCCCATTTTCCTTGAATGCAGACCACCCATTCAAAAATTACTCTCCTGCACAGGAACTAGCACTAGTTGGAATACACCCAAATAATAGTCAGAAAGAAAGGCCAATAAATGCTCTCTCATTATTCATCATTTTCAGAATCATTTAAGAAACTTCCTCTATCACATGCTAATTCTTCTTTAAAAAAAAAACAGCAAGCTTATCTTGAAGCCAAGCATAAATTAACTGACACATTATCTTAATTCAAATTATTAAACTGATTGATTTTTATATGTACTCATATCACAGACAGAAAGGCTTTCTCTTTATAATAGTCAGATGTCATTTAGGTGACCTGCACGCATGCATCATGATCAAAATTGCACCTTTTATGCTTTGACTCGTTAATAGGTGCATCCTCCAGCTTGGTGAAGAATCCACTTTCCTATTCATGTTTGTACATCCTCAATCATTATTCATCCTATTAATTTGACACCTTAATTCATCCAATTCTTTGCTTGTCAAGCTATCTTTCCTATAATCCTCTCCACAATTATATATGATTCATTTGCTGCAAGATCTACCAAATTTCTAGTGGTGAAGGTACCGACTTGAACATTTCTTACATGATTTGTTTGTTTAGTCTTAGCAAACTCGTAGGACACATTTGGTATACCACAAAATCATGGCATTCCATGATTTTACGTTCCTAAACTACAAATTATAATTTTATAAAAGGCTGCTTGGTTGTGCAATGAGAAATTTCAAATCCCTGGAATCATGAAATTCAAATTTGCTACTATGGGCACAGCTTTCTAGATTCATATACTCTCCGACCTCCACTTTGTAATAATCAAACACTTAAAAAAGGAACTCAAATCTTGAAGTGAAAAAAAAAAAGGACCTGTGAAAAGGATATAATCATGATTTGGAAATTAAATGTCCAAACACAACCCTAGTTTAAAATTTTGATTGCAGATGCAGCTGAACTTAAAATTGTTAGAAAGCACAAGGCAAGTCAGGTTGAAAGATTTGAATAGTTTTCTGGAAACATTGGTTGGTTAAAGCCCATGACTTGTTTGGAAGGAGAGCTGAGGTCTGAAACAAGTTTCTGGAGATACTACAGCACCCATGGCGGATCATTCTATTATATTAGAATTGCAACTTCAGCTGCAGGTTCCTGAGTAGGTTCCTAACAGTTGGGTATCCTTGTTGAAACACCCAAGATTTATCATAGCTATCAGTACTAAATTAGCCAACAAGGTGCCCATACAATGCAATTTAGTTATAAGAAAGAAAAAGCATATGCTTACGCTGGATGAGCACCAATCAAGGCTACTGCCATCATTGTGCAGTTGTGAGCAGCAGTAATTCCTCTTGGATCATCCTCAAATACTATGCACTTGGAAGGTTTGCGGTCCAACTGCCAGAAAGAAAGAATAATGGAATGAAGTTGGGAAAAATTAAAATTTCAACATTTATAAGTGGGCATAGAAATGTGCACGCATATACATAGGCATATATTGTTAGTACAAAAGTATAGGTCAAACCCAAAGATGCTCAGCAATAACTTGTAAAATGGTATGCATCAGAATTTATCGCAAATATCAAAGAGGTAAAAAGTAGTAAACAGCAAGTGCATTTCACAACCAGTAAACCCAGAAATTCATGTATCTTGCAACCCCAGCACAATTGTCTAGATACTTGTGCAGATATAGAGGTATGTAGTTAAGCAATCAAATATGGAGAAGAAAGAGGAATACTGTCCTTAAATTTCTTACCTAGCTTATGTAGAACACTCAAACCCATTTCCCTCTCTCTCTCTCTCCTCCCCCGCCCCCTCCTCCTCCTCTCTCTCTCT
>KE504655.1:1156927-1167643 GCA_000441515.1 Elaeis oleifera | reverse complement strand
GTATCCATGAGATGGACGGTTCTCCTCTGTCTTTTCTAGATCTAGTCCGAGAGTTGGACAAGAAAGAAAAAGAAAGAAATTAAATCTCTTGTCTTCTTCAGTAGATCTTGGATTTTCTCTTGAGAAAAAAAAGTGAAAAAAAATCAAATGTGATCTGATTTCATCCTCTGATAGATCTGATTGATTCTCTTGAGAAGAAATCAAAAGATCAAATCGATTCGACAATCCAGAGAGCGATGTCTGCAAGAGAGCTAGCACCCCGATGAGATCGAATCCTCCAGATCAGATCAGCCTCAATGAATACCCATAGAGGCCGGACGCATGTGCGGCTCTGTAGGAACCTCACCAGATTATCACAGACCATCGGATCGCGGTGAAGATCTACCCACACAAAGATAAAGATCTAAATTTAAATATGATTTTATTTTGAACATTTTAATTTCAGCATGTGAACGTTCCTAGCATATGCAAATTAGATCTATATTTTATGCATGTTAGATTTAAATTATTTAAATCTAAATCAGTTTCAATTTTCACTGTGTTCATGATTTTTAAAATTAAAATCTGTATGTTATGATCACTGCATGCATATCCCGGATGTGCGACATCCTTCAAGTGGTATCTGACCCCACGGATTTGTTTCACATGCATGTTATTAAGATCTGAAAATCAAATCTTTAGATTTAATAAATTAGATTAGATCTAATTTAAATACATGAGATGTATTAGATCTAAATTACACGTGACATGTATATGCATAAGTGATACGTGTAGATCTGAAAATTAAATCTTTAGATCTGAAAATCATATTTAGTAAATTAGATTAGATCTAATTTACATACATATGATGCATTAGATCTTATTTATACATGAGATGTATAATTGATAAAACCTATTTTAAATTAGATCTAAATTGGTTGGGTTAATCGAAATCATCCTGACATAAAATTGCCCTGGCATAATGGAGATTATGCTGAACGATTGTCCTAGGATGATGTGAGATGAGACCCTTTAATTTAAACCTTAAATTCATGTATGAGATACATAATTAAATGTTTATATGTGAAAGTAGTTTCGACATCTAAACTACCTCATGTTCATAATGCACTTAATTAAAGATTTGAAATTATGAATTAAAGATCTGAAATTAAGTATTAAGGATCTGAAATTAAGAATTTAAGATCTTAAGCATTAAACATGAGGGTTTGGGCTTGAGTAGTTCAATTAGGTCTAGTAATTTGATTACTTTGGATAATCGATTAATATATGATAAGGCTCAATCGAGATGAGCGGTTGACCCAACCAATCAAGAGTTGATTAGAATTAGGTCAAAAATGCTCGACATCAATCCAATAGTTGTAGATTGATCCCATTGATTAACAGCCTCATGTTGGATTGATTAACTCAAAGACCTGATTTGGCTCAATAGCTCGAGTTACACAAGCTAATCTATTCGAAATTGATTGATCTATTGGTGTCTAAGAAAAATGGTTTAAAGAAAGGTGGTTATTTAATTGATTTCGTTTGCTGATCTGACCAATTTATTGATGTCTAAGAAAAGCAACAGGGTGGACCCCTACCATCTTACACTTTTCTGGCTAATTTGGTTAATTAGTCTTGATATGGTTGCTTGATGATTCGAGCTAGCCCATGTCCTTAGATTTAGTCATAACAATTATGACTAATTAAGATTGGATCCATTATAATTGTGGATTTACATGAGATGTAAATTAACAATTAAAGAATTAAATAAACCTAAATTAAAACCTCCTCAATAATATTAAGTCGAGGAGTATTTCACCGTTGTAAAGTGCCGTGCCCTCCAATATTGACTATTCTCAACTGGACATGTGGTTCAGTTGCATCAGAAGAGAAGCAACCACTCTATTGGCATGAGATGCTGCGGGGTGGAGATGGGATTGGGCCCAATAACTGTCAGGTGAAGATCCCAATGACAGCTTTACTCACGCTCAATGATGGATCTAACTTAACTAGAGAATGAGACCAATAACTGCCAGGTGAGGTTTCAGAACCTAGAGATCAAGTTCGTTGCAATTTGCTTGAGAAGCATTGGACAAGAATTGGCCACCTATGGATTGACACCTTTGCCAATAACTGTCAGGTGAGGTAGCATGCTAGTCGGTGGGACTGCAGTACCCACTAAAAATTCTAACTCACGAAGGAGATTCCGCTTTCCAACCCGAGAAGTGTTAGAATCTGAAAAAATAGTGGAGCATATTGTTTAAAAATTCTAGAACAAATCTAAAATCAAGTACAAACATTTAACTAGAATCTCTGCTCTCTAATAGAATTAAAAATTGATTTTCAATTCTCACAAACTTAGAACCAAACTTAGAACCAATTGACTAACCGATCAAGTTATAAAGACTGACTCAAAAATCTAAAATAGTTTAAGTTTCGAGAAGTTGAGCTAACTAGGATAACCCTAAGTCACCAAACCGTTCGACATTGATCAAAGGGCAATCAGTTCATGATCATTGTTTGACAATGATCAAGGACTTAGATAAGCTTGAGAAGCTTAATATGTCCAAGCATAAGGAATTACGAATGGATTTGATCCTGCAATTTCTTACTAGTTCATATGGGCAGTTTATAGTAAACTACCACATGAATAAAATCGATTGCACCTTGGTTGAGTGGGTGACTACTGATGGGACCTTGAAGAGTTCAAAGGGAAGGATTTCTGTATGCCTGGAGAACCTATAGAAAAAATAAGAGACATATCTTCAGAAAGTATGAGCAGAAAATGAGTGCCATAGGATCTGAAAGATCCAAAGATGAGATAGACCCGAAGTATATTTGGTACCACAGATTTGATCATATTGGAGAGGACGGAATAAATAAATTAGAAAGATATGAGCTAGGCTCATCGACTCTCGAGTCGTTTTCAATTTATGGATTCTGCCTTCAAGGATAGATGGCCAAACCACCCTTTGTAGGATATGGGGTGAGGACCACTGATATACTTGCCCTAATACATATTGATGTATACAGCCCATTTGATGAGCCAGTTAAGATTGATTCTCTTTACTTCATTACTTATATTGGTGACTATGGGTATATGTGTGAGACACAAATCTGAAAATTTTGAAAAGTTCAAAAATTCGGATATGAAGTAAAGAAATAATCGAAAACCCTAAGATTCTTCAATGAGATCGAAGAGATGTATGCCTTAATGGGAGTTTCTAACTTATCTCAAAAAAATGGCATAGTCTCATAATGGATTCTTTCTGGCGCACCTCAACTTGACGGGATGTCGAAGAGGAAGAATTGGACTCTATTCGATATAGTCCAATCCATGATGAGCATCACTGATCTTTCCTTATTTTTTTAGGAATAAGCTTTACTTAATGAATAGAGTTCTCTAAGTTTTCCTATTACGCCATATGAGATGTGGCATGTTTAGGATGTTCAGCCCATGTCAAGTATTGACATGTGGATCAAGTTAGAGCTTAGGTCTATGAGACTCATTTCAAAGTATCCAAAAGAGTTTTAACAATACTATTTTTTCTTCCTAAGATCACAATATGATTATGACCAGACATGCTATGCTCTTGGAGAAATAATTTGACCAAGATGAAATAGTGGGAGGAAAACTAAGCTAAAGAAAAAATCTCTGAAAAGCAACGAGTCATAGAACCTATAGAGCCTATTCATATTGAGCTAATACATGTAGTCCCCTCATTTCATAATCTCCGATCCTACCCAAAGATACTTAAGTATTTTGACAGCAGACATAGAGGAAGTGTTCCTCGTGGACGATAAGGAACATGAATTTGATGTAATCAAATCGTTCGATGTGATCAAATGTTCTATGAGGGAAACATATGTTTATAAAGAGGTCAGTGGGAATATTGTCACGATCCTCGTATTGTACGTGGATGACAATCTCCTGATTAAGAAAGTTGTTCCTATGCTGACATCGATTTAAAATTTGGTTGTCTAGACAAATTCTTCATGAAGGACCTTGAGAAGCATCCAATAAAATTTATGAGATAGATCTTGGTCTATAAGATAGAGCTAAAGGGATGCTAAATCTTTCACAGAAAATGCACATAGAGGAGGTCCTAAAAGGGTTCAGCATAAATAACTCCTAGAAGAATTTCTATCTTTAGGCATAAGATTGATCTCTCCAAAAAGATGTGTTCTAACACATTTTGAGGAAATTCTGCACATGAGCTAGATCCCTTATGCTTCGGCTAAAGGGAGCCTCATGTATGTCTTACTATGCATACAACCTGATATAGACTTTGCTATGAGTGTCATAAACAATTACGTTTGAATCCAGACTGAGGACTGAATAGCTGTGAAGAATAGTTCTAAGTACTTGAAAGCACTTAGGATATGTTCATGGTCTTTGAGAGAAGAAAATTGAGGATAAAAGGATTCACAATTCAGACTTTAAGTCTGATACTGATGGTAGAGAGTCTACATCAAATATGTTCCTTATGCAATATGACTCGGTAAATTGAAAGAGTTCCAAACAACCGATCATTGCAGATTTTAGAAGCCGAGTATATCGCTGTTTATGAGATAGCTAAGAAAGCATTTTGATTTGTTGCAGAACAAGATGTAATGTCATGAAATGACACAACACTGTTCTTTCACAATAATGGCGCCATAGCTCTAGCTAAGGAGCCAAGATCTCACCAGAGTTCTTAGCACATAAGAGCAATGATTCGCGATTATTCCAAAAAGGCTTCAAGGATCAAAGTAGACCCATGGAAACGTAGTGGGCCCACTGACTAAATAATTTAGCCAGCCAAGACTAACGCACATCTTGAGAAGATGGGGCTTAGGTTTGTGGCAGATTGACTTTAGTGCAAGTGGAAGATTGTTAGATATATACCCTAGAAATCAATCGGACCGACACATTAATTCTTTCTAGGACATAATTTTACACTTGATCTAATTAATTAAGACAGTTAATTTCATTTATGTGGTATATGTATCCATGAATCGTCCAAGAATTAATAGATGATGACACATTCTCAAGAGTTGAGAATTTAAGATATGTGTCATTGATGGTTAATTCCTAAATTACTTCCAATCGAAGGATCATCACGAAGACGGTAATTAATCCAGTAAGATTGATGCACAGATCGCTTCCCTTAGAATAGATGAGTCTCAAGTCTACAATATGAGAACACTGGAGCGAGAGTACAGATGGTTGTTAGAGAATAACAGTTCTGAGCGTGACCAACATGAGAAGTCACTTGGATGTCTACTCACTCGTCAATAACATTCTCAATGTTGTAATGGTGTTACTAATTTTAAACCTGCGGTGCCTCGACTGTTCATAGTGAGGTTGCTGTAACTTAATTACACCATAACTCAATCTTCTAGCTATACGGAGCCTTGAGATGTATGTTAGCTACAGTAGGTTCATTATAGGAATAAGATGTGCACCTAGATGGGATCTATCGACCTTAGTAATAAATAGTCTTATATAATTTATGAGATTGAGTTCTTCCTTGATGAGGACAGTGTGAATGATGGAAAGAGTTTCCATCAGGTTCACAAATGAACTCAAGTTGAATAAATCTTACATATGACAGACGATGGGGTTTGACGAGTTTTCCATGACCTCCGTCTTGTCGGAATTCACAATAGAAGAACTGAATCACACAATAACTACACTTAGAGGTTCATCCTTCTGTTCTGCTGAGTTGCCACTACATATTACTAGACGTCACTAATGGATTGTGAAACCAACGAAATTATTTGATGATCAATAATTCTCAATTAGTAAGTTAGAATCGTTCCAATCCATTGAAGAAGTTTCAATGATATTTGATGAAGATCAAAATATTCTCACTACCAGACAGAATAGAACCTATGGGATCATGCATAAAAGAGATCTTGACTAATCGGATTGTTGAATCGCGATTTCGAATCACAAAAGAAATAAGACTTACTAAGAGTTAGTAAGTTATAAGAGGATCGAAAAGAGTCCCACTGGACTGGGACTCTGTCAATTTGCAATTGTTGCATATTATTTGATTTGATCAAATAATTGGGTTAAGTCCTAGAGGATTGAAAAGAGTCCCACTAGACTAGGACTCTCTCAAATTGCAAATGTTGCTAGATTATTTGATTTAATCAAATAATTGGATTGAATCCTAGTCAAATTAAATTCAAATTTAATTTGATTACATTTGGGCTGAGTTTGAATTAGATTGGGTTTCATAAATCCAAAACGATTTTGGATTTGGTCAAGTACTTGACTTATTTGGAAATCCAAATCAGTTTGGATTTGAACACAAACCAAATTAGTGTTTTATCAACATAAGGACTCCTCCTTTGAGACCTCACTCTTATTTCACAGTGGAATTGACATGAAAAGTGAAAAGGTGGCGCACAAGGATAGGTGGGGCGACAACTTAAGAGATAGAGTTCCACTCTATCTCAACAAAGCCCTAACTAAACCTAATCCCTTAAGTTTAAATAGAGGAAAGTTGTGGGCGACTCCTAAGTGATAAGAACAAGATCTTTGGACACCCCATGGAGGAGGATTGGCGTGAGTGCTTTCAATGTAGAGAAAGATTGGGATGCTCCATCTTCTACATCTCTTCTTTCTTACAACCAATAGTTGGTTGTTGAAGGTAACTACCTTTGTCTCTTCTTTGTCCAAAGATTGGATATGTCTCCCTCTTCCTCTCTCCCAAACATGTCCAAGAGTTGGACATTAAAATCAGATTTGATCTGATTTTTTCGCTCCTTCTTGGTCCATGAGATAGATACATAAATTCTCCCTCCCTCCAAAGATGTCCAAGAGTTGGACATGATTAAAATCAGATTTGATCTGATTAATTTTTTGGTCCATGAGATCGACAGTTCTCTATTTTTTTCAGATTTAGTCCAAAAATTGGACAAGAAAGAAAGAAGAAAGAGATTAGATCTCGTCTTCTTCAGTAGATCTTGGATTTTTTCTTGAGAAGAGAAAAGTGAAAAAAAAATCAAATATGATCTGATTTCATCATCTTCCTATAGATCTGATTGATTCTCTTGAGAAGAGAATCAAAAGATCAAGCAGATTCGACAATCCAGAGAACGATCTCTGCAAGGGAGCTGGCACCCCGATGAGATCAAGTCCTGATCAGATCAGCCTTGGTGGATACCCATAGAGGCCGGATGCATGTGCAGCTCTACAGGAACCTCACCAGATTACCACAGACCATCGGATCACGACGAAGATCTACCTACGCAAAGGTAAAGGTCTAAATTTAAATCTGATCTTATTTTTCAACATCTTAATTTCAGCATGTGAACATTTCTGGCACATGCAGATTAGATCTATATTTTATGCATGTTAGATTTAAAATTATTTAAATCTAGATCAGTTTCAATTTTCGTTGTGTTCATGATTTTTAAAGTTAAAATCTGTATGTTCTAATCTCTGCATGCATACCTCGGATGTGCAACATCCTTCACATACTAGATTCGAACTGACACAAAATAGATGAATCGGAGAGGAAAGAGAGAGGGAGGGAGGGAGGTAGGGAATGAGTGGCCCGTGGAGACGCCTACGATGGCCTATGAGCTTCGCCCTATTCAACAGATTTTTTAAAAATATGATGAATTCCCCACTGCCTTCCCCTCCCTCCCTCCTCTCTCTCTTCTCAATCTCTCAAGGAGGACCGCGGAGACTCGGAGTCTCAACGGCCCTCTGGCAGCCTCAGTGGACTACCACCAGCCTTCCCCTCCTCTCTCTCTCTCTTCCTCTCTTTCCTTCTCTCTCGCTTTGTTTTCACCGGCGTTCCAAATCCAATGACCAAACTGCATCAGTTAGCCGCCCGTACGGTTCAACATGCCCCGAACCATCTGGTTCGAGCCGATTCAGTGAACCATGTCTATAATAGATCAAGGGTAACAAACAAGGAAACAAACATGCTAATCAGGAATATAAGCTTGCACTGGTCAACATTCATTTAATGATGCCCACAAAGAAAAGAAAAAGAAACATTGTGCCAGACAATTAAAATAACATTTATGTAAACAGGAATAAAACATTATGGGCATAACACAGCACCAAGCAAGAGCCACAAAGATATGATATAGAGATAATTAAGACGTAAGATACTGCTGCTATTTATAGCAGTGAAGTTTTTCCATACCTTAACTGCAGCTGATAGAAATCTATGGGCTATTGACTCCATTCCATCCTCCTCACTCACAATAGCCTTCGATCCATAAAAAAGTACCAATTACCAAACTGAACACTGATGCAGATACAATAGGCCAAATATGGCAGTATATACATATCTCACCTGGAAATATTTGCTGAGTCCCATCCGCCGCAAAGCCTCAACCATATCTCTCCGATCAAGACATGATACAACAGCAGTAGGGATGCCTACTGTATAGATAGCATCAAGCCATTCTTTAACCCTTCCACTGGGGTTTCAAGCTGGTCACAGCATAAAGCACTTGTTTAGTTAATAAAATGAAATCGTCAGTTAACACAAATGATGAAGAAATCAACTCAGGAGAGATACAACCTTAAGCAGGTTCATATGGTATAACTGTGAGAGCCGTGACTTAAGTCTTTCCAATTCATTCTCTTCTTCTGTCCAGCATAACACCTGAAATTCCCAAAGAAAAAAAAAAAATCCGAGGCAACAGAACTTTAGCCATGCAATCAAAATACCAGAATCAAAAAGTTCAGAATATATTGCAAACAAGATTCAATATGAAAAGGATAAAAAGAAGATAGCCAATAGAAGAGAGATACTAAAGAGCACCCTCAGAAGCTAAATGGCTAGTAAGCAAAATGAGAAAATTTAATAGACAACAAGAAACCTTGAAAATGATTAGTTCAAGAAAATATTGTTCAATAGCTTTTCATAGCCCAGTCACGAAGATGTGGCTTAACCTTTTGTAAGACATGATCAGCTGCTGTATGAAGGATGGCTTTTTGTGTATGACTATCACTCGAGATATCCCTTCCTGCTCAAGAATTAGTTATCAGGAATAAAGTTTGTAACATATTGGTACCTAATAGTTTAAAGCAACTACCAAGAGAACTTAGCACACTTATGAAGAAAAATTCCATACTGAAATTGATATCTCAATAAGAATAAAGATTAAATTTTGTGCCTGTTTACAGAATGCCTAGGTGAGAAAATACAAATTCATGATGCAAAAATGCCGCCTTGTTGGGGAGCAAAAAAAAAACTTAACATGACAAATAAAACAGCAATCATATAAATCATCGGGTGAGTAATTGTCGCTACGCTTCTCTGTGGTGTGACTCTTCACTTGCTGCAGGTCCCAAGTTTTTTTTCCCCTCCATTTAACGGCATCCCAAATGCTAACAATAACAAATATGATCGAATTTTGAAACATCTTTCTCATTATTCAGAACAGCAGAGCACTTCCTCATCACATGATATTAAAATTTGATACGTAAGAACAAATACACTAATACAATCAACTAAGCAGATTTTTAAGATAATTGTGAATGGAAGATGGTCTTGCCAACATAAACAAATAAAAATTTTCTGTTGGTGAGATTATGCCAAAGAAGATAATTATGTATATATATGTGTGTGCGTGCGTGCGTGTGTGTGTGTGTGTGTGCATATGTATATAAATATACATATACATGTATACATATATGCGTGTGTATACACACATATATGTATAGATATATGTGTGTATACACACACACACACATAAATATATACATATATATGCATATATATGTGTATACATATGTATATATATACACATATATATGCATATATATGTGTGTGTGTACGCATATATATGTATATATATGTGTGTGTATATATATGTGTATGTGTATACGTGTGTGTATATATATATACATATGTCTATACAGGATTTTCTGTACTGTGCTGAACCGGCCGGTACACCCCGTATCGTACCAGACCGACAGGGAAGGGCACAATTCGGCCGGTTCAAACGGTACACCAGCAGTACCGAGAGGGAAAGAGAGGGAAAGTGAGAAAGAGAGAGAGAAAGGACAGAGAGGGAGGTGGGAGCCATCGAAGGCCGGCAGTGACCCACTGCGACCGTCGAAGGGCTTTCGAGCCCCGTTATCGCCCAATTGGGCACTTGAAAGAGCGAGAGAGAGAGAGAGAGAGCTCGGCAAGGCGGGGGGGCGGATGTACCGGACGAATGGCACCTCCATCGTGAGGTCCCCGATGGCCGGCGAGCCAACACCGACGACCTAAGGCGATCGAGCGGGCGGAGCCGTGGAGAGTTCTTTTCGAAATAGGCGACGGCCTATTTTCATTTTTTTGTTTTAAACTCATGGTTGCTGACTTCAGGATTTAAAAAAAAAAAACCAACCAGCTTCACTTAAAATCCGATTTTAAAAAAATTACGTCCACGGCGCCGCGTGTTTGGACTGCACCCTCTGACGGTCACAGCGGCCAACCAGAGGCTATCCGACGGCCCCGCCAGCTCCTCCTCCCTCTTTTTCTTCTTCCTCCCTCTCTCTATTTTCTCTTTTCTTCTCCCGCTTCGGCTTCGGGTTCCTTCGTCAGTTCGTCTCGATTCGGTATGGTACGGAACCATACCGTATCGTACCATCGACCGGCCGAAACGACCGTTGGTATCGGTATGGAAAATCTTGTGTATATATATATATGTATATATATACACATATCTATGTATATAAATACGCGTACATATATATATATATATATATATATATATATATAT
>KE504655.1:1134913-1147992 GCA_000441515.1 Elaeis oleifera | reverse complement strand
AAAAAAAGAGAGAGCAAGAAGAAGGTCTTTTGTCTAAGGTTGTAAGCACTGGATTGTAGTACAGTGAACAATATGTAGAAATACAATTTTTTGTGAAGGTTCAAATTTCCAAATCAAGAAGAGAAAGGCATTAAAAGAGTGGGCAAGCTGATTTCCCAAATTAACATCAAAATTCATCATTTTTTCTTTGGAGGGCAAACATTTATTAGTTGTACACACTGGAATTTAAGGGTGGCAATAAATTAAAGACTAGCATTCCAAGAACCAAATTATTTTTTTAAATTAGAAGAGCCTCAATGCAGTGCAAACTCGAATATCTAATTTTGAACCATTACGAAACATTGTTAGATACCTTCAGGCAAGAGAGAAAATAATATATCATAATGCTATAAGACCTAAGGCAGAAGTAGAAAAGTAGTCGGTCATAAGAAGAGAAAGAACATTGAAACAAACAACAAAGAACTTGAATAGATACCGAAACAAATCATGCCCAACCTCACAAGTATTTGTTAACTATTAATCAAAGAGGTACTTGAGCAATCACTGAATTATGGTAGATAGAAAAGATTTCCACTTTTTTCTTGATTACAGTGCATGCCTGCACAACTTGTTAATGCTGAACTGTGGTTAGGTTGAGATAGAGCTCTGAATTACCTTTGACATATTTTCACTCTCTTTCAGTAAAATTTCTGGTAAGCTATATTCACCTTTTCAGCTTGAATGATATATTGACGCCTCTCCTGAGAAATAAAACAAGTTTGATGCTTCAGTCCCTGAAAACAACTTGTAGAGAGGAAATTTACTTAAATAAGTCTTACATCTGGAGACATGTTTTTCCATGTATCAAATCCTATTCGATTAATTTCCAACAAAGTTTGATCCTTGCATTTCTCCCTAAAACTTCCCTGAAAAAGCAGCACAAGCTGAAGAAGAGAACACAGCCACAAAATTGTATAATCACATATCCTATTCCAATAAAGAAAATCTACACCCTTCCAAAGAAAAGAATGACAAAACAACATGGTAACACATGAAATCAACAGGGATGTTCGATAAATTCTGCATCAATTTTGTGAAAGCGCTCAGCCAGGAGCTATGTGCATTAACAAAACCACCATTTTTCACATTTCCCAGATTGGTTTCTAAATTGATATTGTGACAGCCATTAATGCGCTGCCATAAGCATCATAAAAAACACATCTTTTCTAATGTGGCAAAAGTCCCAATATCAGAACTTTTCTCGACAGGAATGGCGGTGTTTTCATTATTTTGTAAGGGAGAAAGAACAAACAAAATGGGATGAAATTTAGAAAATTTGATGCATAACTACACAAAATTTACTAACCAAAAGACAAATATGCATCACTCGGTTTCTGATGAAATAGGCCTCGCATCAACGACAAGTAATTGGATATTTGCTTAAAAACACATGAACAATGAGAACTTTAAGTCTTGATGTTACAAGGGGTCTCCTATATGAATGACAGAATATAGGGTTCCTGAAAATTTAATGGTTGAACATGAATCAATATTTCCAAACTAACAAAAACTTTTCAATGCCCTTTCATTCATCTTAAACGTTCACTTCTACGGATCGAACAGCTGCGTAATTAAACAGAACCATGCATCATGGAAATCCTCAGAGGTAATCCAAACATCAAAATAATCCAAAACATAAGGTAGACACCATACAAAATACAGAGCAACGGTACACAAATCAGCATAAATGGCCCATAAACATCAAACTTCAATAGGAAAGTAGAACCACAATAATGAGCATATCTTATTACAAGCACCGGACATAGAGAGAGAGAGAGGAAAAAGGATGGTTTACATAAAGCAGCAAAAGGAGATCTCGGCTGGTCTTGAAAGCTTGACGGTTCCTTCTCGACTTTGCTTCTCTTTCGCCCGCCATTACCCCCGCATTCGTGCATGTCTGAAAGGGCAACCGCAACCGAAACACCACAACATTCGCTGCCAGAACCATCCATTAAGTATAATGCAAAGAGCACGGTTTAGTGACAGAGATTTGGAGCAGGGAAAGAGAATACGTAGAAGAAAGCAAGGATGAAAGCTTTTCACCATTTGAGAAAGGCGCTTCCATCCGAGGCACGGCGAAGGGCGTGGACTCGCTTTGTAGCTCTCGACCCATTCGCCATTAATGGTTTGCAGTTTGGAGCTCTCCGATTCCCCTTCTTAAAAGATTAAAAAGAAAAGAAATACAACTTGGAAAATTTACTAAAGACGAACAAAAAAGTAGCGATTTAATTAAAGGCGCGCTATTAAAATTCGGCGCGCCGGATGCAGAGGCCTTTCAATTTAAGTAAATTTCGGGCGATTTTAAAAGTTAGCCCGAATTGGAAATCGAAAAAGGCCGCGGGTAAATTACAGTCACGGGCCAGTGGGAGATGACTCGTGGAGCGGAATCCGTCGGCCTCTGGCTCACCGTACCGCGACCAGTCGGCGGGCCGCCGTAGCTGGCCCCGGAAGCGGCGATGACGGGACGCATTTTCTCGGGTGGGGAGTCTCTGGCGGGATGTGATGGGATCGCGCCTAGAGGCATTTTGGGCAATGCCGCAGCCGCAGACCGTCTCAACCAGTTGCCGATGAGGTTGTACGTGATCTCACCAATTTGTAGTTCGTAAAAGTTCGTTCTAATGGTCGCCAAAAGACTATGACAAGAAGTTTGGTATTCGCGTGGATTATAAATTAGCAACAATTAACCTACATTTCTAGAGAGCTAATCATATATCAAATTTTTGCAGATTATTCATCAACCACAATTTCCATCAGTAAGTGACCTTCTTGGATGCTGGATAAGAATTCACATAACATAAAGGTCCGGCCACTGATAAATTTTGGCAACCAACTTGTAAGATTTAGGGATCCAACGATAGTTCAAGAGTAGCACTTCACTCTAACAGCCGTTCGTTTATCAAGTTAACAGTGCAACTCAAGTCTCGCATCATTAGGGGGGCAGCACGCAAAGGAGAGGTCAGAATTCAATTACTGAAGCTACAACCTTGAAAGCTTTAGCATTCTTGAGTGAGGACAATAACCCAGGTAAAAAAAAAATAGAAATCTTGAAACGTTGAGAGCTAGAATACAGGATAGAATAACCGCAACGAGACTGCACATATACACTTTCAGGGACCGTCGGTCCAAAATCACCCAGCTTAACTCTTACTGCTGTTGGTTAGACAAACCGGTTTGCTTGAGCCTTTCCTTTCTAAGCCTCTCCAATTCCTTCACCATTTGCCAATGCTCCAAGGAGAGAGCCTTTTCACCAAAGCTTGCAGACATTAGTTGGGCCATTGTCAGCAATCTGGAAACGAAACAGAAAACTAGACTCATTTCCTGATATACATGAAACCTTATGTAAATGTCTGCATATTATAAAATCTTAAAGAGCTGAAAGAAAGGTTTATGGCAAACCTGTTGAGATCTGTGCAGCCCAAACCCCGATCTTCTCGCATGGCAGAACCAATTCATCTTGCAACAGCTGGACGAAGGAAAGATACTAGTATAAGTATTTCTTCTTTTTTTTTTGAGAAAAAATGGTCCATACTAGTTATCAAAGACTAAACTGACAGTTTGCCTTCATTATGTAGATGTGCATGGATGAAAAAATCAAAGATTTGTATGATTATTGATAAATTATTAAAGTATGCATTTTTAGCACATCCAAACCCTGAATTTCTGCAGTCTTGGGATCCTCTCTAACCAACACAGCAGTCCATCTGACCACAGCCAACGTTGCATGTGCTCATATGGAAATGTTTGATAGTCTTCAAGCATTTGTCTTATCTTTCCAGCAGATGTGATCAAGCTTGATAGCGAAGCAGGAGTCAAGTTGTACCTGATGCATTTCTGGTTCACTGGAGTGAGGGAGGGACTTTAAAGTGGCCAGGTACCATCTCCAAGCTTGAAGGTCCTCGGCACTTGGATTCACAGCAGTGGCAACAGCAGTAGGACGAAAAGGTAGAACCAAGTCAGCTGGCAAAATATTGGACTTTCCCTCAGACAGGATAAGTAATTGAACATCAGCAGCCATTTCCAACTTGTAGTATTCAAAGTCGTATTCAACCTGAAATGGAATTCCCAACTTAAGCGGCAAAATACACATTTCACCTTTACTGAAAACCAGCTAATGCACCCCAACCACCCATGTTGCTTAAAAAAGAAGACCAAAAAACATCAAAGAAATTTATATGATTCAGAAGCGAAGCAGATCAAGATATCACATTAGGACAATTGGTGACAGGTTCTTTGAACTATTGTAACTTGTTTTGCTTACATTTGTAGTTAAGTTTGTCTTTTAAATGCCAAAAAAATTACATTACATCAGTTTCAAATTTTGGTTATTCTCTTCTATCGTTCACTTCTATCCAAGTACATATTCGCCATCCAAGCAACAAACCTTAAAAAAATCATTGTTTACTAGTCAAGTGTCAATTCTACAAAAGGTAAGAATACTGACATCTTAAGTTTAGCTGATATAATTAGCATTCACAAGAAAGTCTCCAACCAGGATGGACATCAACACTAGCTGATGGTGAAACCAACAAGGCAGTTGCCGAGGCTAATTAATCAGGATTTGGCAGATCAAAATAATTGGGGATCTAAGGAGGCTTTATGATATGGATGCAATTGCACGAAATGAAAAATGGCAGATTTATGAAGCAGTAGCCCTGCCTTTAAAATAATGGGAGTTGGATAATTTTGCCTCCATGTAGTATAATATTATAATTGGTAAAAGATGAAAACTAGAGTTACCATTTGCCACTCCATTAAATGCTTGAGCAACCTTGCATTCTCGACACCACTAGAATCAAGCACTCCAGCCTGCATATGAGTCTCATCAAGTGTCAAGTGGGTACCTTCTGCTAGCTGCAAGACTCCAGCCACCAACCTGAGGGCATCATTCAGCCACAATAACTTGTTTCTCATCTCAACATGTATCAATTACTTAAAGAAAGAGCCTTTAAAAGGAATATACAAAACCATCTTGACACTACCAGAGCATCTTCCAGTGCACTAGAAGGCAGGTATAGGGAACAAGACTCCTCAGAACAACTGTTTAGAGCTCATCTACATACTAATCAAGAATGATAGCAAAGAAGGTTCTTTTCCATTCAGAGCCTCAGGAACTCTCCAGCTTAAATTCAACCAGAACTCTACACGTGATGCACGTGAGAGTTTAATTGGGGGAACCAAAATTTCAAAGCATGGAAATAACAGAATCTAGAGATTCTAGACTTGGGGTGTCTCCCACCTCATAGGGAAAGAAGAATGTAAGAGAAAAAACAACACAGGCGAACTCATGCAGGAGAGAGAAGGGTAGTTTGTAAGGGAAAGAAGTTTCAATGCCGAAGAAGATGCGATGTAAAAGAAAGAAGGGGAAAAATGTTTGCAGGCAGCTGGGGCCCATGGGGGAATCCCTAGCCCAAGAGAAATATAGACTAGAGACACGGAAGCGTGTTCCAAGCGTTTCAGGCTTTGGAATTGAGCCTCTCATGGCCCAACTCCAAGAACTTCCATTACGATATGATATAGATATGAGCATATGCTACTCTGAATAAAGTGTCAAAACGTATTTTTCCTGAAAAGAGATGATCTCCTACCTTCCTGTCTGATTATTTTTTCTGGGTTTAAGTGTTGCAGTGTTGAGGTACTCCACTGTGAGAGGAATAGCATGTGTGAAAGGCAAAAGCATTTGTATTGCAGCAGTGAGTTGATTCCCAAAATTGATGCGCTTTCTCTAGTAAAACTTGTTAGGTTAAGCGACAGCTTGCCCACTGTGACCACATCAACTCGAGCACGAAGCTGCTCAACAGAAAAACAAAAAAAAGGTGGCAAGTAGAAGCAAGTCAAAGAAGTATTGACTCAGTTACTCAGATAATACTCCACATGAAAATTAAGTGGCGCAAAGTCTCATACTACAATATAGTCATGACTATCATGCAATCAACCAACCAAATAAATCAGTCTCAGTTGCATAACCATCCTTTTGTGGATGATTTAATAAAAAATTCAAGAAAGTGAAAGAGGAAAGAGAGAGGATGACGTACTCTTGAAAGAAGATGCAACAAAACACATTGTGCTGCTAATCCATCATTGCCTAAAACCATAGAAAGATGCCTGAGCAATGATTCTCGAATCCCTTTCACAATACCAGGTAAAGGCTGCAACCAGAGGTTCAAAATCCACACATTGGAATGTAACTAAAAATACAAAGTTGAATTTGCTGGATATAAAATGTAAAAGCATGCTTCTAAAATCCAGGAGTAAAGACATCATATGGAGAGAATAATATTACACAACTACTATAGGATAACATAAGAGGTGCAAAAATAAGTTATAATTACCTCAATGACATGATAATTGGAAAGAAAATCTTGGACAGCCAGCTTTCGACATACCAAACAATGAATGCGTGGTACCTAAATAAAGGGCATCAGCCAAAAATTGTTATATTGTCAAAAATAAAACAAATAATAGAAATTACATAAAATTATGTGTACAAGCATACAGAAGAGCATACATACATACACGTGCATGAATATGATGAATCTTTCTTCTTTAGGATACCTTGAAGAACAGTTGTCTCAGCACAATATTCAAAATGCAAATTCATGATTGCAAATGAATGAAAGCATCGTAGCTAGCTAGAAGATTTTATCATTTTTGGAAACAGAATATTGATAAAACCACCATATAAAGATTGTGGTATAGATAAGCAATTAGACAAGCACAATCACCCAGTCTGCTATGCATCACAACACTTCAGTCGATAATCCTATAGATATGGTGGCGCTTAAATGGGCATTGTTTACCAATGCCAAGATTCATAGTCTCAGTCGAACTGTGTTACAAAAAATCATACCTGAGTTTCAATACAATTTCCTAAAATAAGAGCCATCCATGGACAGGTTAACCAAAGCCTCATAGTAGCAGATCTGACATTCATCAATTATACTGGCATCCCAAATTCCAGTTCTATAAATCATCCTTTTTATTTCGCGAGCACACAAGATTAGCGAGTCAATTATGTGGTTCAAATGATAGGCCTGCCTATATATTTCATATAATCAGATAATTCAGACGGCCAATCTAGAAAGCTCAAATTTATGCCACAACTAAATCAACCCAATGCCCAGTTATAGTTCAAGTTGAAACAAATGTTCCAAATCTAAATTCTTAAAGATTGATAATAGATCCTTTTTAAGTCACTGGTGATTATGCTAATGATAGCACATGCTCAGATGAATACATTTTTTTTTTACTTACAAGTTTGTTAAATTGACCAGCTAAAACCAAAAACATGACAAAGTTTAATCTCATTTGCAGGGCAAAATTAGAAGCAACATGAATCATGGCTCTCATAATTTATGCTGACCGGTGAAAATCAGTGAAAACCGGTACAAAACACCAGGATGCTAATAAGTCCATGGCCTAGATATATTTTGTTCCAGATGTTAGGCAACCAAGCAATTATAAGCTGAAAATAATGGACCAACCTTACTGGGAGGTAGATGGACCATCACATCTTCCATGAGGTCATCCATTAGATCATCAGAATCATCTTTATGAATAACAAGGTCAGGATCAAATGTGAAGATGCCAATAAACTCAAGGACGTCATTCAATTTTATATGACTCTCTGGCATATCATAGACCTGAAAAAATGCAATGGTCATTAGAAATAATACGGAGATATTCATGGCTTAAAACACTAGAATGCAGTGGTGTGAATAGCACCAAGCGTAACTCAAGATCTAATCCGTAAATGAAGAAAACAACACCAAAACAGATACCATTGCCAAATGAATAAACAAACTAGGATAAGCAACTTCAAAATTTACCTTCACTAAACATGAAAGGGAACTTGTATCAAAGTGGACAACATTACTTTGCTGCAACACACAACCATGATTTACCAATTCTTCTGAAGAATGGGATGGATGGCACACATACTCATCTTCCTTCTGTAGAGGAACAAATGTGGAAAAGCTTAGCATCTACTAGCCATAATTTTAAAATCATAATTAAAGTCCATAAAACCTTTCAAATGTTATGCTAAACTCATCAACCTGTCAAGGCAATGACATTGTAGCTACACAGAAACATATTCAACTACATTAACCTTTCACATTGCCACACATCTTTAGCTTTAACCATGAGTTCATAAAAATAGAAGCAGGCTTTCGTAGCTCAGCAAGCCATATGAAGTTAAATTTCATTTGATTTTTGATAAAATCTTGTTAGCCCGGAGGTAACCAAGTTCCTTGAATTTTGCCAAATGCTCACTGACATGCTGGCAACACATTCAGTTCCAATTTTCAACCAAATATGGATTTCTTACCATAAAGGATCCATTTTCCATATTTCAAGAAAGTTTAGAACTTCTTGCAAATTCATGAGGTAAAAATCAGATCAGCAAAAGGACATCTCGCAGTTACCTGCTTTTTACTGGATGATGGTGAGGTCTGGTCCCCATGATCTGAACACTGTCGATAAAACATCCTTAATCAGATGAACTGGTACCTAAAATACATCAATGGCACACTAGAAAGAATGGGTACGCACATTTAAATCCACGCCATCAGCATCTTCCTCCCTCCTACGTTTTTCACCATGTTGGGATGTACAGCAGCCTAACATATTTCTAACTGTTGGAGAGGGGGACAACTCCATCGTCCATGAATTCTGTCCTGGAATCTGGAAATAATGCACAAAGAAACAACAACATAAACAACGAGGGTACTAAAGATCTATGTACGTCAGTTTACTTAAGAAGAAGAAGCATAAGCATCTCCTGACTCATTTATATCTGAAGAAACTCATAATCATGTAAGCATATCCATCACGAAACATAAGTTTCTCCTCATTTCTCTAATTCAACAGACAAATAGACCACAAATCCATAGAATTAGATAGAGGATCACCAATATATGGGAACAGTCCAGCATAATAACAACATTTCTAAGCATATCAAACACAAAACCCAAAATTCACCGTACTTCTCTAACTTAGCAGACGTAAAATACGAAAGTAGAGAACTTGATATAGAATAATCTATTTACAGGAACAATTCGGTATAATAACTGCATCTATAAATGGTTATGACAACATACAGGGACACAGTGGAAAAGATGGCGCTCCCAGAGCTGCGTTTCATAGTCAGGCGGCATTGGAAACAAAGCCGAGTCCGTAAACTTGTTTGCCCTCCATATAGACCCATCCTTCACAAATTTGGGTATTCATTTAGAACCAATGTGGTTAGTGAGAGCTCGCACAAAACCAACAGCCAGAGATCAAGTTGCAAAAGTAAACACGGGGCCGAGAAGAAAGCAATACCTTGTAAGCACCAATATAAAACTCATTGCCAAGCATATCTTGCACCATTCCCCTGAAGCGCACCAGGGTATTGGGCTGAATCCATCGAATAGTTGATGCATCAAGAATTGGCACCTAGTAATTTGAGAAAGGCTGAGTCAGAAAAACTCAAAAAAAAAATACATCTTTTTCATCAAAACAACCTATTCATAACTAACTCCAGGAATTCCATTCTAATCATGTTGAGACGAGCTAGGGTTGATCAAAAAATTATTTTCTCTGTCCAACACTCGGATCGAGATATATAGGGTTTGATTTGGTCAGTTAATATGAAATGGGGAAACGGTAAGATTGAATCTTAAACCTTGCGATCAAAAGAAGACGTTAGGGTCCCTGAAAAGGCAGTTTTAAGCAAGAGTTCCAACGCATCGACGATCGGATGCCAAAAATTAGGGTTTTTGCCTGTCTTGCTATCTATTTTTACGATTTGAAGGTGGCCGTAGACAAAATGGGAACAAAACTAGAGCTCGGATTAGGGTTTGGTTTTCCAATTGTACCTGGGAGAGGCCGCCCTGTTCGAAGAGGAAGTCGCGGAAGAGGTCCACCGCCCCCCAGTCCTTGCCTCTGAAGGCCGCCGGGGGATCGACGTCGGGCCGCGCCGCCGCCACCGCCTTCTCGAACGATAGCCGCACGGCTCCCAGAGGATTGGCGAGGAAATCGTACGGTAGCCCAACCATCTCTCGATCGCTCGCACCGTTCTCTCTCTCCTCCCCCCCCTCTCTCCCTCCGAGGCCGTGCTTGAGGTTTTCGGCGGGGGCATCTGAGCGAATGAGTTAATATGCGCGGTTTCCCGCCATCCCTTCCCGCCAAAATTGAGGGCACGTGGCTGGCAGCAGGACGGACGGCAATGGTGCAAACGGATCGGGTCCCGCGATCGGGGTTGGGTTAGGTGCGCGTCACACTAAATAGCATACTCCGTATTGTACGAGCTTTGATACTGTTCAAATTGGCGAGCCTCGTGAATCACACAAAATTTTTTTTTTTGATATATTATGTGCCTGGATCTTAAAATATATCAATTTTTTTAAATAATTTTAAACTATAAAATCTAAGTTTAACCTTCAAACTTTCTAAATTATTTAATATTATCCTTCATCTATTTTGACATACGTGGCAGTCATCGTGATTACGTGACTCCATTTATTTGAACAAGTGGCACCGATGCTGATCTGAAATAAAAAAAATAAAAATTCATTACAAATATTTTTAAAAAAAATAAAAATCCATGACACCCCCTTCCCTCCCGCGACCGCACCGCCGCCCTTCTTCGCTATAGACCTCCGACCAAGGACGGCTGAACGGTAAGGCCACCGAAGCCCTTGCCTTAGACCCCTGCCCCCAGGCCCTCGCCACCTCCCCCTTCCCGCCTCCACCCCGACAAGATTTCCTTCCACGGCTCCGCCCTTAGGCCCCCTACTCAGCCCTCGAGAAGACGAATGGCAAGACGCCTCCACCCTAGAAAGCCCCCGCCTGACCACCCCCAGCCCCCAGGCGAGCTCGACGCCCCATTTGGCCTACAAGAAGATGAATGGTGCCATAGCAAGGAAGAATGACTGAGCGCGCAGTCGGCTGATCACCGATGGCGAGGAAGATGGGTCACGGAAGGATCGAAGGTCTCTACGAGCAGCACGAGCGCGACGGCGGACGGTCCCTTTTCTTTTTTTTGTTTCCGAGAAGCCCCCGACCCTGCCCCCCTCCCCATCGCTTGGCTGCGAGAAGATGAATGGTGCCGGGCCGCTGGTGCCGCGTCTCAAGCTCTTTCAAGGATCGAAGGTTTCCACGAGCGACGCGATGGCGGACGTATTTTTTTTTATTTGCGAAAGGCCCCTGCCCCCAGGTCCCCCCTCCGCTCGACCCGCGAGAAGATGAACAGCATCACTCATCGAAGGCCCTAAGCAGCTCAGCGATCATCGATGGCCGATCGATCGGTCATCGGTGGCAAGGAACAGTGGAAGATGAAAGGTCCGTCGGCCCTTTTTTTTGCATTCCCAGTGACACGTGGCAAACTATAGACGGTTACTGTGCGCGGCAGTGTGGGAAAAAAAAAGAGTCAGGCGGCAGGCGACCTGCTTCATTAATAGTGGCCAATTATTGATTTAGTCCACCAATGGTCATTCCTTTTATCCTTTATAAAATAAATTGTTTCTTATACAGTTACACTTTGACAGAAATATTGATTAAAGAGCAAGGCCACCGAAGCCCTTACCTTAGGCCCCCGCCCTCAGGCCTTCCGCTACCTCTCCCTCCCCACCTCTACCCCGGCAAGGTCTCCCTCTGCGGCTCCACCCCCAGGCCCCCTGCTCAGCCCCTGAGAAGACGAATGGCAGGATGCCTTTGCCCTGGAAGGCCCCTGCTTGGCTACTTCCAACCCCAAGCAGCCCCGACACTCCATTTGGCCTGCGAGAAGATGAACGGCGCCACGGCAAGGAAGAACGGCTCAGTGCGCGGTCGGCCGGTCACCGGTGACGAGGAAGATGGGTCACGGAAGGATTGAAGGTCTCCACGAACGACGCGATGGTGGACGGTCCCTTTTTTTTATTTCTGGAAAGCCCTGGCCCCCAGGCCCCCCTCTCCCCTCACTCGACTCACGAGAAGATGAACGGCGTCGGGCCACCGACGCCGCGCGTCAAACTCATCCAAGGACCGAAGGTCTCCACGAGCGGTGCGACGGTTGACGATTGTTTTTTTATTTTCCAGAAGGCCCCTACCCCCAGGTCCCCCCACCCGCTCGGCCCGTGAGAAGATGAACGATGTAACTCACCAGAGGTAGCCGACGGCCGATCAGTCGCCAACGGCCGATCGGTCGGTCACCGATGGCAAGGAATAGTGAAAGACGAGAGGTTCGTCGGCCCTTTTTTTCTTTTTTTTGTATTTTCCAGAGACACATGGCAGACAGTCGGCGGTAACTGTGCGTGGCAGCGTGGGGAAAAAAAAAGATCGAGCGACGGGCGGCCTGCTTCATTAATCGTGGCCAATTATCGATTTAGTCCACCAACGATCATTTCCTTTTATCCTTTATAAAATAAGTTGTTTCTTATACAGTTATACTTTAACAAAATATTGTTAATGCTCCATATTTTACACAGTATATACAGCTCTATAGAAATATAGAATCTTGTTCAGTTTTTGATTTTTTTTTATTATCTACTTTTGTACTCCTTCGAGAGATTTGTAAATTCTCAAAATTGGTTGGGTTGGAAAGTGTTTGATGTTTTATAGTTTGGATTATTCTGTGTTTGTAGGTTCAACAGGATTATCTATTTTTTCTCTATATTAATAAAAAAAATTCTATAAAAAAGATTTTTTAAATTATAATATCTATTTCTTAATTCTTCTTTTATTATTTTTTTTACACTTCTTTTTGATAATAATTCTAACTCATATTTCTGCAGTTTGCACTCTTGTACAACAGCATTCAACAATCAAATACTATAAATTAGTTGATTATTTATCTCATTTGTAATTAGCATTCAACAATCAGATACTATTATTTAATTTTATATATTTTTAATTAATTAAAAATTATATTATATTATTATATATTATTTTATTTATTTAATACTTGATTCATTAAATTAGAAATTTTGATTATTGATCTTGTATTAGCTATTTAAAAAATATAAAATAATTGTAATAATTAATTTTTTTGATAATTCATAATAAGAATTTAAATATGTCAA
>KE504655.1:1110231-1126611 GCA_000441515.1 Elaeis oleifera | reverse complement strand
TTATTTAATTTTTTAATTTATAAAAATATTATATATATAATTTAAATATATATTCATAAATTTTTTAAAAATAGGACTAAATTATTAGCAATGGAATTATTTTTGATGAAATATTTATTGCTAAAAATATTTTATTAACTTAATTTAATTTATCAATAAATACATAATTAACAGTCATGAAAATATTTTTATCGTAAATAATTATTAGCGATGTAAATTTTCATCAAAAATTACCTTATTTGCGATGAAAATTTTCATCGCTAATATTATTCAATTTTATTAATTTTTATTAAATTAATAATAATGACTTATTTTTGTTGTAAAAAATTTTTTTTGCAATGTAAATTTTTTATCGCTAAATTTTTTAAATTAATAGCGATGAAATAATTTCATCGCTATTAATTTTATATTTATCACCAATGGTTTTTTTCATCATAAATATTTTTTTAGATTAAATTTTCATCTTATTTTTTTAACGATGAAAAAAATTCATCGTAAATATCATTTATTAGCGATGAAAATTTTTTTCATCGTAAAATATTATCAACGATGGGATTATTTACAACGAATTATTAGCGATCAAAATTTTGTTGCTAATATGTATTAGTGATGAAAATAGATTATTAGCGATGAAAAATTTTTGTCGCTGATAACATGTTTTGTTGTAGTGAGAATAATGTTAACAATTTCAGTAAGTATTTCTTTGATAGAAATTTTTTTTTCAAATTAAAATTAATAAAATCTTAAGATCAATAATATCTCAAAAAAGATTAAATAGATTGGCTATATTATCAATTAAAAAAAAATGTTAGAAAAACTTAATTATAAAAATTAATTAAAATTTTACATCTCAAAAAGTTAAAAAATAAAATATTAATAAAAAATTTATATAAATTTTAATTAAAAAAATTATATTTTAGTATTTAGCTTTAGGCCTCCAAATGTGCTAGGCTGCCCCTGCATTTGGCCACCTGCCACCCCATGCTCATGCCGCTCGATGCCCCCCGCCACCCCTCTCCGACACAACCCCACAGCCTCGCCCCCCACCATCAGCGTTCGTCTCTGCCCCTCTCTGCCATAGCCCCCACCCCCATCCCCAGCCCCCGCACCCCCCTCTCCAACCGACGCTCATGTCCACCCCTCCCCACGTGCTCGTGCTGCATCCCACCCCTTCTCTCTCTTCCCCATCAAGAATCAAGACCTGATTGACAGCGATCATCGAATTTTCGTAGATGCTTTTTGCCGTGCCCACCTCGTTTCTCACCGTAGCCGTCACTGGAGCTCGAGGTAAGCCCAGAATCCTCTTCCTCCCCTTTCCTTGCCAATGTGCATGGCCGCCGACTACCAACTTCATCGAAAATCGAGATCAGAGACTCCCCTACTTTTTTGGTACTCAGCCCTTTTCTTTTGGCTTTTTCGATGCCGGTGCAGGACTAGGTCAGCGCGGGAGGTAGAGGGCCCAGGCGATGGAGGACAATGGCGTCGGTGCTGGGGAGGTGGTAGAGGAGGCCAGAGCGGAGAACAAGGTCGAGGTCGTGGAGGTGGAGCGAGTGGATGGAGGCAGCAATGTCGAGGTCGCTCAGAAGGTGGAGCTTGCCGGCGGAGAGAGAGGGGTCGAGGCAGCAGGCAAAGAGAGTGAAGCGAGCAGAGAGTAGATAATAGGGCAGGAGGAGATCGACGAAGAGGGGTTGGTCGGCCATTGAGGGGAGCTGGCTGTGTCGACGAGGGAGGATTGGAGGAGGGAGAGCTTGGAGTGGAGGAGCCGCCACCAGTCGATGAAGGACTTGGTGGAGAGGGCGGTGATGAGG
The DNA here is from genome assembly GCA_000441515.1 of Elaeis oleifera. Classification (NCBI taxonomy): domain Eukaryota; kingdom Viridiplantae; phylum Streptophyta; class Magnoliopsida; order Arecales; family Arecaceae; genus Elaeis; species Elaeis oleifera. The sequence goes on along the minus strand of KE504655.1, from coordinate 1,124,803 downwards.
AGGACAGGGAGGAGGTGCTGGATAATGAGGTCCAGGATCTCGACAGGGGTGGTGGGAGGGGCGGAGGATGCCGCCACCGCAGGCATGTCCTCTCTCTGCCAGCCAAGCTTCCTTCTCCGCCTTGAGGCCCAAGCATGGAGGAGAGGAAGAGAAGAGGTCCGTTGTCGCCAACGACCCTATAAATCAGCAGCTCCACACTACGCGTAGAGATCCCAGTTGTCGTTGTCCATCGCCATTGTGGAGAACAAACCCAAAAAAAAATAGTGCCACATAAGCACTGGTTCAGCGAGAAACAACTAAATCGGTAAGAGAAAGTCATCGGAAACCAGTTGAAGGGCAACATTAAGATGATTTGGAAAGATCAAGGATCAAAAGCTATGGTTTTGTAGTTTAAGGACTATTTAGAAACACGCGATATAGTTTAAGAACTACAAACATAATTTATCTCCTTTTTTTCTTTTTTTGATAGAAAAGTTTCATTATGTTGGGACAATTCAATCGAACTGCTGATTCTGACTCTAGATCGACTTCATAAACACAGCATGCCGACTGACAATCAGTTGACCGATCTACAGTTAGCTATTTTCAACTATCAATGGACAACCACGATAGCTCAGAGTTACCGATCGATGCTCATTTGGATCTTCACTACTACCGACATATAGTCGGCTTATCTTCCCACGATCACATGATGCCGGAATGTGCAGAACCTGCATATCTAACCGTTATAAATGGTTATTAACTATATGTCATGATCATTAGTGGGCATAAACAGCCTATTAACTCTATGATTATGGTCTGATAATTTAGTGCCATAAAAAGTAGGACCACATGCTCCATGATTATGACGGACATCCGACAATCTCTTCTCCATTATGCAGGGCGAGACAGAGACATTGAGAGATTTTGTGGCTCTTTTCAATGCGGTCACACTTGAGGTCAGAAACTTCATTGAAGATATAGTCATATCGATCATGAAGAGGGATCTGAGGGGATCCAGATTTATCTATTCTCCAGACAAGACTCTCCTCCGAATCTATGTTGAACTTTGAAATGCGCGTATAAATATATTCGCACTTATGAAGGTGCATCTAACTGGCGCCAAACAGATGAAAGAGGTCGGAAAAGAAGTAGAAGAAAAGTAGAGTTCCGACCGAATCAAAAAGGCCGACTATCAATAAGCGAGCTTCACCTCGACGACGAAGTCCAAAGTCGAATAGCTATGGCAGGTATGACTCCTATACTCCTATTTCTGTTCTTCGTGCATATATTTTGATGGAGATCGAAGGAGAGGAGTATCTTTGATGCCCCCCACCAATGAAAGCACCATCGAGGAGCCGTTATAGGAAGAAGTACTATAGGTTCCATCATGATTATGCATACGATACCGAACAATGCATCTAGCTCAGAGATAAGATAGAGGCCCTGATTCGATGAGGCTATCCCGAAAAATTCTAACGTGATTGTCCGACTCAAGCTCCCATCAATCAATGACCTCAGCTGCAAGCTGAGGAGATGATTAACAATCGACCAATGACAGGAGTAATCAACATTATCTTCGGGCGACTAAAGAACTAAGGGGCAACTTTCGAAGAAGAGTCGGCGAAGAAACGATGACTCGATAATGTAATTATTTTTCAAAGATGATGTTCAAATAATACAAAATTTTTGTGATGATGCTATCGTTGTCTTGGCAACGATAACAAATTATGATGTAAAAAAAATTAATTGATAATGAAAGTTCAACAGATATTCTTTTTTACTCGACTTTCTTTTGAATGTGACTACTAACTGATCAATTTAGAAGAGCCTCGACGTCATTAGTCGGTTTCACTGGAGACACAGTTACTGTGGAAGGAGAAATCACTCTCTCATTAATCACAAGAATAGATCCACAATAGAGTACCATTCTATTAACATTCATAGTTGTCTGAGTTCTCTCAGCTTATAATGCCATACTCAGACGATCTGGACTTAATATCTCAAGAGCAGTAGTCTCAATATATCATCTATTGATTTGATTTCCAATAAGAAATGAAGTCGGAGAGATGCATGAAGATCAACAACTCATCCGATATTATTTTTGATCTTCACACAGAATAATCAACCTGAAGACTCTTTGTTCGTTGATAAATTAGACCAAAGAGAAAAGGAACAAAGGGATGAACCAGCCAAGCAACTGGTTCCATCCTATTAAAAAAAAAAATCCTGAGAAGACGATCCAAATTGGATCGCAGTTGTCTGATCCGGAGTGGCAACAACTAATAAATCTACTAAAGACGAACGCCAACATTTTTGCTTGATCAGCTATTGATATGCTAGGCATTCCACCAAAGATAATGACTCACCGGCTAAATATTGATCCAAAAATTAAGTCGGTGAGACAAAGAAAAGACCTTTTGCTCCCGAAAATAGAAGATCATCGACGAAAAATTGACAAGCTCCACGCGGCTAATTTAATCAAAGAAGCTAATTATCTCGATTAGCTCGCCAATGTAATGATGGTGAGAAAAGCTAATGAAAATAAAAATTTCAATTAACTATACAAATCTAAATAAATCGTCCAAAGGATAATTTTTCTTATCGAAGATCGACCAACTAGTTGATGCGATTTCGGAGCACCGACTCTTAAGCTTCATGGATGTCTTTGCGAGCTATAATCAGATTTGGATGGCATCCGAAGATGAGGAGCACGCAGCCTTCATAACGACAAAGGCATCTACTGTTACAAAGTAATGCCATTCGGTTTAAAAATACCAGAGCTACTTATCAACAGCTAGTCAACAAATATTCAAGACACAAATCGGATGAAATATGAAAATTTATGTAGATGATATGTTGGTGAAATACCCTCAAACTTCTGATCATGTTCGAAATTTGGAAGAAGCCTTTGGCATGCTTCGACGATATCATATGAAATTAAATCGAACCAAGTGTGCATTCGGAGTAACTTCTGATAAATTTTTTGATTTTCTTATGTCATAACGAGGAATCGAGGTCAATCTTGCGAAAACAAAGACTATCATCAATATGAAGCATCCAAGTTCCAAAAAAAGATACAACAGTTTAATGGAAGGATCGCCGTACTTAGTCGATTCATATCAAGGTCAAAAAAAGATGTTCGCCCTTCTTCAAGATCTTAAGACAAGCAAATAACTTTTCATGATCGGACGAATACCGACAGTCCTTCGAAAATTTGAAAAATACTTAGCATCTCCACCATTGCTTACAAAACTAAAGGTCGGAGAATCTTTGTATCTCTATTTGGCGATTTCGACAGAAGTAGTTAGTTCGGTATTCGTTCAAAGGATGAAAATCGAATTCAACGGTCTATTTACTACACCAGCAAGGTGCTTCACAATACTGAAATAAGATATTCAAGGACGGAGAAGATGATCTACGTCCTGATCATATCAATACAACGACTTCGTTCGTACTTTCAAGCATATCCCATTATTGTCGTGACAGATCAATCGTTGAAGATGATTTTATACCGATCGAATATTTTGAATCGAATGATAATGTGGACAATAAAACTAGCAAATTTGATATACAATATCATCCACGTCAATAAATGAAGGCACAAGTTTTGACCGACTTCGTCATTGAGTGCACCATACCTGATAATAATCCTGAGAATGAATTCAATGACAAAATAAAGCCAGTTGAAACTTTCAAGTCCGACTTAGCATCGATGTGGGTGTTACATATTGATGGAGCATCCAACGCACATGGCAATGGAGCTGATTTCATTCTTATCAATTTTAAAGAGATTGTAATCAAATATGCCTTTCGATTTATTTTCAAAGCTTCAAATAATCAAGCCGAGTAACAAGCTTTCTTAACCGGCTTGAAGATTGCCAAAGAGCTTGACATCAACAACCTGAAGATTTTCACCGACTCGTAATTAATTATTGGATAAGTTAAGGACGAATTTGAAGCCCGAGATTCCGTTATGATAAAGTATCTTCAGACAGTGAAAGATCTTAAATCAACTTTAAAATTTTTTGAGATCTCTCACATCTCAAGAACAGAAAATGCTCGAGCCGACGTACTTTCTCAGTTTGTGACCACTTCATTCAACTCGCTGGATCGGATATTCATCGAATGTCTTGAACAATCAAATATCGATAAATTAAAAAGTACTACAAGTCAATGATGAATCAAGCTGGATAGATCTAATCATTTAATACTTGACTGATAGAACTCTACCTGCAGATCCTTCAGAAGCCAAATGACTCGGATGGACGGTCTCGCAATATATTTTGATGAATTGCCAACTTTATAAAAAGTCATTCTCTCTTCCTTTACTGAAGTATTTGGGACCAACAGATGCCGACTATACACTCTGAGAAGTTTATGAAGAATTTATGAAAATCACTTAGGAGGCAAATCTTTGACTTACAAAGTTTTATGACAAGGATATTATTGGCCCACCATGAAGAAAGATGCAGCTAAACTTGTCCGAAGATGTGAACTATGTCAGAAATATGTAAATATATAATATCAACCGGCTAGTCAGCTGACATCAATTGTTGCACCATGGCCCTTCGCACAATACAGAATTGACATACTTGGTCCTTTTCCTCCGGCATCTGGTCAGAGGAAGTTCATAGTAGTTGCCATTGATTATTTCACCAAATGGATGGAAGCTAAATCTTTGGCATAGATCACTGAAAGTAAGATGGAAGACTTCATTCAGAAATCGATCATATGCAGATTTAGTCTACCACAACTATCATCACTGATAATGATCAATAATTCGATAATCAGAACTTTAAAGAATTTAGTACGAAATTTTACATTATGCACAAGCTCACATCAGTTGGCTATCCATAATCTAACGGTGAGATGGAGGTAACCAATCGAACAATCCTGCATGATCTTAAAATCAGACTGAATGAAGCTAAAGTTCTCTGGATGGAAGAACTGTATCCGATCCTATAGGCATATCAAATAACTTCTCGTATACCAATGAGAGAATCACTAATCAATCTGGCCTATGAAACAGAAGCGATGATCTCACTTGAGATCGGATTACCATCAACAAAAGTGGAATAATATAATGAGTCGAGCAATTTAAAATATCGAAAATTGATCTAGACTTACTTTCAGAAGTTCGACAGCAAGCTCAAGTTCAGATGGCAGTATATCGACAAAGAGTAGCCCAATATTATAATGCAAAAGTTAAGCCGAAGGTCTTCCGTTCATGAGACTTGGTCTTAAAAAAAGCAGAAGTCTCAAAAACTTTGGATCATGAAAAATTATTTTAAATTGGAAAGGATCCTACAGAATAATCGAAACACTTCGACCGGATGCATATCGGCTAAGAACTCTTGATCGAACAACTATATCTCAAATCTAGAATGTCGATAATTTGAAGATGTATTATCAATAAAGTTGTTCATATATACAATATTCAGAATAAACATTGAATTTCAGAATTATGAAAGCTCCAGCCAGCTACAAAATGATAGTAGACCAATAAATAAATGATCAATTCTTATCGACTGTATCTCAATTTTTCACTGTAAAACTGACATACCGACTATATTTCGATTTTACTGTAAAACTGACTCTAGTCAAACAACTACTTATATCAATTTAATTAACTAAGCAGAATAGTATGCTGATTCGACCCCAGTCGAATAAAAACACACCAATTTGACTACAGTCAGTCGAAGGATATTCAGCTTACCACCGTTTATCAAATATCTAAACATACTGACTTGACTATGGTTAGTCGAAGAATATTCAACTTATCACCGTCTATCCAAATACCTAAAAGATAAAGTATGTCGATCGACATTCAACTAATGGATAAATTCTGCAACAGTTGTTATTGAACTTTCGATTCATCGATTGATATTTAGTTGTCCGATTATGATTCTACGACATTAAAAGTATACAAAAAGAAGAATGAATTTGTACTTTGAAAATTTTCTTTTATTCATTGAAGAAAAAATTATAAAAATTAGACTAAAGTCTGATTACAAATTTAATTACAAAAAGAAGTAAAAATGCTACACCGATCATCAATCATTTCTTCATCTCCCTGCTCCAGCGCAGCTTCGGTGGTTGGAGCAGGTCCTGGTGTAGTCGGTGCGTCATCTTCAGCCGGTGCGGTGCCCTCTTCAGTAGCTTCTTCTGAAACAAGAAGAACGATGCTGCTTAAGTCCAAGTCTGGATATAATTTATCGATCGCATCTCGACCATCCTCGTATCTGATGCAGTAGGAAGCAAATCCGTCTTCAAAAATTTTTCCTTGAATTCTTCCAAATTTTTGTAGTTCTCAATGGCTAGACTTAGGGCATCCCTCGTCGACTCAGTTTCAACTCTTGCGGAGGCCGACTTAGCATCGACCAATACCAGCCTTTTCAGAGTGACCCGATGCCTTCCGCGCTCCACTTCCAGCATCAATACACCTATCCCTCTCTCTCCGAAGCCGATAGATGGAGTGCTTCTTGCTCCAGATTTGAGATTCGAGGGATGCAATATTTTGATGATTCGACTCAAGCTTGGCTCTGGAGGACTGAAGATCAACCATCATACAAGAGATTTCTTCTTGAAGCTTCTTCTCTCGTTCAGTTGCCGCCTGAAGTTCTTCGACGGCAGCATTCTTCTCAATGGTGACGGCCGTCACCTTATCCATCCAAGATCGATGAAAGTCGGTGATCTATCGATACCCGCTCTCCAAAGCATGCATATCGTGTGCCCACTGAAAATAGAAGACAAGTCCAGTTAGATCCAAAAAAAAAGAGAGGAATGTCGGAAAATTACCCAAAGTATCGTCAGGTAGAAGGTAGAGAATATTTCGGACACCATCCGATTCTTCCTATTCTCACTATCTGTCCAGAGAAGAATAGCTTCGATGAACCGCTTGGCCAATGCTGGATTGGCTAAGACCGACTCACTCTCGAAAATCCTAATGTCAAAAAGTATGGGAAGGCCCACGGACGACCCATTTTTAATCAACATCGTCGGTGCCTTCCCCGATCTCTAGTCGACGGTCGTGCGCTTGAGACCATCGAAAAATCAGTACTTGACTGCACCCAAGACCGTTCCGCTGGAGGAATGGCTGGTGCAGCTGCAGACTGCTGAGGTTCGACCGCGACTGCTCCGACCCGAACCTCCACTGATGGAGCCGCCAATAGTTCTATCGTAGCTCCATCGTCTCTCACCATCCTATCTTCAACAGACGGCACCTCAGCCGAAGAAGCGTTGTCGGGCCGACAATGCTAGGACTGGCTCAGAAACTGTCTTTGATGGAATGTCGGATTCTCTTGCCGGTATCGATGGAGTAGCGATCCGACTCTTCTTCGACGGTCGGAAGGTTCAGCTTCAGCTGCTACTTTCTTCTTGGCAGCGTGCATGCGGATGTCGGCAGTTGAAACTCGGGCTCTTATCCTCATAGCTGCAATCAAAAGAAAGATGAGTACAAAACTCAGAAACAAACAAAAAAAAGCGAAATGACCGACTATGTTATACTTAAGAAAGTTACCGAACTAAGTCCAGCATCGTAGAGAGCTTGTTCGATCATCAGCTCTCGCTGCGATAAAACTTTCATATCCTTTAGTCGAAAAAAGTCTTCTCGATCAGCAGGCTCCATCCGACTATTCTCGTTGGGGCTAGTTCTTGGATCGCCCCAACACAAAGGAAAGCCCCAAGGAGCAGAAGAAGAAGCAAAGAAAATTGGTTCTTCCATCCGTGAATGGACAATAGAAGATCGGAGATAAAAGAAAGGCCTTTTCTCGGGTTGAAAAACTACCAACCCTTTGCCTTAGGGTGAGGACGTAGAACAAAGAAAGTCCAAAACAAAGAGGGATGAGGATCAGTCGGGATAAACCGATACAACAAAGTGAAACTAATGATCAACCGGATGGAGTTTGGAGCCCACTGAGCAGGACAAAGATCATAATAATCTAGAAGATTCCGAACGAACTCCAGAATCGAAAATCGAAGACTGGTCCGAAGGTCCTCGACATAAAATGTAACTTGATTTGGAGGAGGAGAGTTCACCCGACCATCCGTATCAGGAGCGAAAAGCTGATACTGCTCCGAGATACGATATTGTTTCTGCAGCCGTTTAATATTGGGCTCGGATAAGGAAGAAGCTTCTATTTTAGATCTGAAAGAGAGTCATCGGTCAGATTCTCCGACCGATTATCCTGAGAAGAAGAAGCCTTTTATTGACCATCGAAAATAAAAACTAAAAAGAGGAGGAAAAATCCTAAGAGAAAAATCCTAAGAGAAGGGGAACATGACCTGAAGCCAAAGATGGTGCGAAAGACACAGAAGCTCCTAGTGTTGGGGCAGCAGAATCTTCTGTTGCAGAGAGGCAGCAAAACCTTATGTTGCAGAAAGGTGACAAATATAAAAGTAAGGCCTGAATGAAAGTGACTTTATATATATATATATATATATGACCCCCAATGGTCTGGATGAAATCAGGATCTCTTCAGATGTCGACACGTGGCGACATCGAGATCGATCATTGATCGAACAGTTCGACGCACCTACTCCCAGATCACGTCACTTCACCATTATCCGTGTGAACAGCTCAGAGCCAATGATATTTGGACACGTGGCCAAGATTTAATCAAATCGTCCAGATTTCTGGCGCCGTATTATCTTCCCGAAACGACATTCCAATGATAATCTCGCAGATATCGAAACAACAAAACAGCTAGAGACCTCTTGTATTTCAAAAATTATTAATGCCAGCAATCGAATTAGAGCTCGAAGCAGCACGTGACGTGATAACTCCCTTCATCCAATGTGACAGACTACGTGACAATCTGCATGTCAGGTCACCTTGGACTTGGAAGTGGAGGGTAACTATTGGGACAATTCAACCGACCTCCGATTTCAACTCTAGATCGGCTTCATAAACACAACATGCCGACTGACAATCAGTTGACCGACCTACGATCGGCTATTTTCAACCATTAACAAACAACCACGACAACTCAGAGTTACCGACCGATGCTCATTCGAATCTTCACTACTATCGATATATAGTCGGCTTATCTTCCCACGATCACATGATGCCAAAATATGTGGAATCTGCATATCTAATAGTTATAAATGGTTATCAACTATATGTCATGATTATTAGTGGGCATAAACAGCCCATTAAATTCATGGTTATGATCCGATAATTTAAAGCTATTAAAAATAGGATCACGTGCTCGACAGTTACATCTAAATCATTTATAAAATAGAGATAAATAAATAGTATTGGTAAGATAATTCTGAGCTGAAACTTTGTTATTAAAAATTTTCATCTACTATTCATCACTCTCTACTGACTTAAGCATTTGAGGATCTCCGTCGGACATAATTTTGATCAGTGCGTACTTCTTTTATAAATGCTCTTCTTCGATGACGGATGCAATAGAAGATTGATCACAATAAATTAATTTGAACTAATATTTTACGCCACAACACATGATATTCAGGGCGATTAGTAGGTACTTCTGATCTGCTTTTTGCTCGTGTAGTGAGTTGAGATTGAACATGCCTTCATCGGAATCAAGAAGGTTAGAATACTTGAGAGGGGAGAGAAGCCACTCCCGTTTGGCCTTATACAACTCAAAAAAAGTAGTAAATTGAAGACATTCAGGAGGAGATAAAGTGTACGCCTAATTCCATTTCCAGCAATTTTGGTAGAAGGATTTCTAATCTATGGTCCACTAAACCAGAGATTGCCCTCCGTTAATATCCTCAAATCCTAATAAACATAGGATTCAATCCTTAGATGACCTGATTTGATTGCCAATGACTTTATAAGTATGGTAAGCTGGCACATATATTTGGCTAACACGTTGAGTTCTTAGGTACTATTTGGTATATCACCAGTGATGTAATCACTGAAGTGATGTGATCATTGGAGTGATATAAATACTGGATTGATGTGTAAATACTGAAGTGATATGTAATCATCATGTTTGGTATATTACTGAAATATCACTGGAAATAAACTTCATTGTATTTAGTATATCACCCAATAGTGACAGTGATAATATATAAAATACCATAAATAGCCATATACATTAGTGCATAATAATTACTCTACACTTTGATTAAACATTCTTCTTTTATCACTCCTCACAAAACATGTAACAGTAGTAATAATAATAATATTTATTTATTTATTTATTATTATAGATATTTATTTTAATAAATTTATTAAAATAATATTACGATAATATTATATATAATCAGACTTGACTAGGCTAAGCCAATTTTAATCATCAAAATCAAGGCTGCTCATTAGGAATGATTTAGCCCATCAAAATAAATTGAGAAAAAAAAGCATGAAAATTTAGCATGATCCATCCATGTCAATTAACTATATCTACTTATAGAATAAAAAGGTATCTAATAAATAAATAAAAGTATCCATAGCATTTAACTAAACGTGTTAATAAAATGAAAAACATTTCTGGTAGATAGGCATCTATAAAAAAATAAAGAGAATTTTTATTTTCTTCTCAATTTATTGACTAGGGTTATTTTTGTCCCAAAATAATTTCAACACATCATCAATACTTGATGATGTGCTATCACCTAAGATATGTGTGGTGATAACATCATTGCATTGTACGATAATACTATCACTAAATTTATTATTGGATCCTTCGTCACTAGATGGAATTTTACAATAGATCACATCATCTAACTTACATCACTGGGGTGATGTGAAATGTCATCCCCTACGCCACGGCACTTTAAGGTTTGCTGGAATCTTAATAAAGTCCTTAGCAATGCATCTAGAAAATAAAAATAGTTTGGGAGCTAGAAAGGATCAACTCAAGTATAGAGATCCTGCCAGCTCCAAACTATCGTTATTGCAAAAGCTAGTTCAAAGCTAGACCCAAATGACAACAGGTAGGCACTGTGGCCCACTTGTTTCTCCAGGGCAACATGTTTCTGTGGTTGGCTACTTACTCTTGAAAGGTAATCCTGGACTAGCCAATATATGTCCCTCCAAATATCAATTTTAGAGTTCAGGACAAGGCATGTTCATCTAGAAGTAAGGAAAAGTCATTTTCTTAGAATCCCAGTTTGCACCTTCAAACATCCCGAGATAAGAATTTGCTTAATTACATTCCTTCGCTGCTCTTTTTGGATTCTTCGTCAATTCCCGTTCCTCATCTGGTGATCCATAGTCTATTTCAAAACCGTTCCTATTCTAGCTTACAAGCAAAATGAGAATGTTTCCCGTTCAGAGAGAGATTTGAGAAACCATGAATTAATTATTAGATGGCTATCCGCATCTATGTTTGAGATTTTAAGATTGTGGTCATAATGTATAGGTTGCTATCATGTCTAACATCAATAATAATTAAAAAAAAATGTGCAACAGCAATTGCAATCAAAGTGTTCCAATTGGTTGCTAGAACTATTTGAGTCGTGACACCGGTAGCATACGGCACTAGCACGCAGCTTGGTGCATGGCTCTTGCACCTGCGAGTCAGCGCCTCCGCGAAACATGCATACCCTGAATTTTTCAAATTGTATTTTTTCTCTTTTTCTAGTAGAAAACAATTCCCATCCATCGGTGCAAGATTAGTCCTGTGACCGACCATCTATCGTCAACACTGTACAAGATACATGGCACCAAGACATATCTATATACCGAGACTGCAATGTGCGAGTAAAAAGTGCACCCATGCTAAGGCTATGCGCCCAACACTTACCGTGTACAATCTAATACCAACCATAAATTAAAAATTAATGCAAGACTAGTTGATATTCTTCTTTCACTATTTAGCCATCAAAGCAAAAACACTATAAAATCAGTATAGCATATACAAATATTTTTAATCTCGTCCCACCTTTCTCCCTCCATCACAACTCCGCTCAAGCTACACCAACAACCAGCAACACACATGGAAAGCAGCAATGCTACGTTCGACAACGGCAGCACACATGCATGCCAATTGCCAAGGATCCTCATGAGCAATTGAGAAAATCCAGCGTATCCCCTCTTCACTTTCTCCAGCGTCAATAATATCGCAATATCAAGTAAAATTGCAGGAAATTAGTCAGCCATGCAGTAGCTTGTGCAGTTTTGTTACTTGTAACGGGCCGTCAGCCCGTCACGGCATGTAGAGCCGGTTGCCACACTTGCATCGCCAAGCCTCCGGGTAGTACTCCGTCGTCACAGGCGTGCCCGGCGGGACCGGCACGTGTACCGGCCGGCACGGGGTACACTTGCCGCATTTGGACGCGCACCGCGGAGGATACGACCCCGGTCCGCCCAGATTCCTCCGCGGCCCCGCCGCCGCCGCTTCCGCGTCGCGCCTCCTCCACTCCCCCTGCGGGATACGGTCACCGACTCGCGCATGTTAGTACGGAGCACATCGCATGCGCTAACTTGTGTCACGAAACGGGTCCCGCATCGATTCGGATGGGTCCGAGGGAATATTCGTAATCCAGTTACGGTAAAGCGCATCTTAGCATCGACCAGTCCCCGCGGACGGGCCATGGTCAAGCAGACGAGCATGTTAGCAAAGAAGCGTGTATGGTTCTACATTGCGCCGCCGGGCAGGGAACTATCAGGTCGCCGGCGTCGCACTGTAGCAGGGCTTCCTCATACTTCAATATTTTAAGGTCACTAATGATACAACTTTACAATTATAACTCTGATGAAGAGTTAAAAAAAAATGAAATTGGTGATACTTATGTTTATTCATACGGAAAGTGGAGGAAGAATACCTGCTTACATGAATCTATTCTCGTGTTTCTAATTTCTGCAAATAAAAAAAGGGTAACACATGATCAGAAAAATTGATAGCTGTGAAGTAAAAGATTAGCTTCCCAGTCACAAGGCATAGAGGTCAATAGATATCACTGATATTTTGGAGAGAGAGCTGATACCAGACAAGGCTAATTTAGGGAAGTGAAAGAAACGAGCACCTCTAGTCATGGTGGTGTAAAACTACTGCATTGAGCTAAAAACTGAAAAGAGTTGTTTTTTTTTTTTTGTGTGTTTGTTTATGTGTGTGTGTGTGTGATGGTAAAGATAGCTCTTCGCGACTCCGTCGGAGATATGGAATCGGCAATCAACCACAAGAAGAATATCACAATGGAACACCAAAAGATAGAACCATATGAAGTAAAACCAGAGTATTCTACCACATAGGCTGCAAATTTAGCAGGAATTAGGATAACAAATCCTCAAGCTCCAAGACAAACGGGTTCGTAACAAAATCAAATCTTGCTTACCTACAGAAGCCCTCACACTGCTGGTTCCTGAGAGCAGAGCACAAACGGAGAAGAAACAGAGGCAAACACAGAGTAAAAGAGCCACTTTGGAGACTGATCCTCCTCTCACCCTTCCTCTCCTTAAATCCATCCACGTCGCGGAAGCCAGACTCGAGATATAATTGGAGAACACAAAAAAGAATTCCAGATCTCAAAACATCCCCTCACAAACTCGAGTACTTTGTCTGATTTGATAACATTTCTTGTTTTTTTGAACCCCTATCTCTCACCGTCAGAGCCTATGCGTGTGTTTCTGAGAACCAGAAAGAAAAATCCTTCGTTCCACACTCTCATTTAAAGCTCTTCGTGCTAGCTCTCTCTTGGAGGCTCAAATGACGTATATAGCCTCCAATCTTGCCATAACTTGAGGGAATGCGCATCTAGACAAGGCCTAGCTTGCATGGATTTGGTCTGGTGTGGTGTGACCACATGGTGCTTGCCAACCAAGGATAAACTGGGAGAGTGAGGAGCGGGAAGTCTTAAACTTGTAGTTTGAGCTATACACTTAATTATCGGTATCGTTTAAACAATCAATCAGTGCAGAAGGAACTGGATTTGGTTATACCATTTGTTATGTCCAGGACCACCAATGAAGACATAGGACTCGGAAGGCAATGGGTAACATGTTTCATGACTCCCATTTCCACCTCCAAGACCCTGTTTGGATACTAGAAATATACAATCAAAAGTAGCATGTTAAAGCTAGTTGATCAACACTCTGAGAAGTGTTTTAATCTAGTCAAATATATTTCACAGGGATACCTAACAAAACCCCTCTACTTTTTTCGCTTTCTTACATCCCGCTTGCCCTTAAACATCAATGAAATAAACGGTACTATTAACTCATGGATAATGAATGAAAGATGCTTACATGGAGTCAAAAGTATCTACCACCAAGTTAGTTTTTCTTCTTTTTCTTTTTTTTGCTGTGTGTGTAAGAACCACCAAGTTAGTTATTTAGCATCGGAACAGGGCCCAAGTGCACTATAGATAAAGTTAGTTAGTTAGCTAGTTAGTTAGTTAGCATACTTATGTCACCTGGAGGAAAATTACTTGACTCAACTTTAATAGACGCCAGTCAATTCATAAATCAGAGTCCAGCCTCGCCGAGGAATCCGATTCTGAAACCTGCAAAAGTTTTCAACAGAGCGAATCTTACGTTTTACCACGGACCAGCCTCCCGTTGGTCTTTCCCAGATCCACCCACAACAATAATATATATATATATATATATGTATGTATGTATGTATGTATATATATATATATATATTATATATATATATATATATATATATAT
>KE504655.1:1076103-1110211 GCA_000441515.1 Elaeis oleifera | reverse complement strand
ATATGAATAAAAAAGAGATGAGTGAACGGTACAAAATACAAGAAAAGTAGAATACGATCGTACGGTCTGGCAGCAGCGAGCGGTCGGGTCTCACGAGCAGAGAGAGAATATCGGCCACCCGTTCTGGTCGTCCCATCCATCGTCTTTCCTTCTTCGGGACTTAACGCGCTTCTGCAGCCTTCTCTCTCTTCCATCGATTCGATATCTGGATCTACCGCACAAGCGGTAGTACGGGGAAAAGTTGTTTACCGAGTCCACATAGGTTTTGGGTCGGATCACGTTTCATTTGGGCCAATCGGAACCACTCTTTCTTTTGTTTTTTGGTAGAACACTCTTTCTTTTATGCTCACTGAGGCAACTGGGTCGTGACTCGGTGATTGCACCGCCATTTATAATCTAATTGAGTGGGTTTGGACCGGGAGCCAATCCTCACCAAGTTTGCTCTTATGCCAACTCTAGCTCGTGCTACAAGACTGCTCTCCTATCAAACACGTTTCCAGTGAATTCCCATCTTTCTACCTGTGCCTTGCTCACCATATAATCTAGAAACTAAGAATGGTGAAGAAATTTAGACACCACTAGCATATCTTGGGGTTCCAGCCATTGCAAACCAATGGCTTTCTTAGTCAATACGACTGATTAAGACTGTATTCTTTGGACGGTGACTCCACACCGAAGCCAAGCATCCCTTTCGACCCATCTCCTTCCATGTCATGCGCTCCCAACAAAGGAGAATGCGCTCCCAACAAAGGAGAAAGAGCTCGGGTGAGGCCGGACTCTAGTTTTAGGAAGGGCAGGGAAAATGTCTTGGAGTCGTGTCATGTGGGCATGTGTTCTCTAGCATTTGTTCCCTTCCTGGATTCCATGACCCTACCCTTTGGTAGTCTGGACTGGCTCCAGTCCAACGTCCAAATCTAGCATCCCGGCAAGGCAAACCCATGCACGAGAGAGAGAGAGAGAGAGAGAGACCGATCCACTCATTTGCATGGATGGTGACAGCGTTGGATGCAGCATTGAGCCTGACACATAGCTCCTTGACAAGATATAGCCTATGCTCATACCATCGAGCCTCGACAAGTTGCATGATATCTTATATCCATGTTCAACACCCAAGAAACATGTACTACCGATAGACATATCTAGGGCTAAAGACAGGGACGAACTTTGTGCTATTCTGGCTTCTTAATATGAAAGGGTCATTCAAGCTCCAAATAGCTTCGTTACTTTGTTTATCAATTAAAACTCGTCCAGTTTAAAGAACCTGGGTGTCGATATGCTTTTCACATGCATATATAGGCTTGTGTTTCGTCCGTTCACAACCTAAGACCAGGCAAATTAACAACCACTCAGTTCAATTTGCAGCCCTAAATTGAGAAATGATGATCTAGTGATGGTATTATATCTTTATATCTAGTTATAACATTTCTATCATATGTAAATTTAGAAAGGGAAAATGGACTCTTGCCTCTAAGCATGGTTTGCTATCATTTAGTATGACTAAAATTTTATCTGGCAAGTTCAAGTTACTTGGCCCTTGGTTATAATATTTAATTAGTCATTTGTCTGCGTATAATTGTGCATCAAAATAACGATTATATGTAAAATCATGCATTGCTAACTGTAAAATGGTAATCAAATCAAGGACTGCGAATCAACATTGCCTTTTAAGATGCTTAAAACTACATCTACATCTAATATTATATTCTTATCTGATAATCTGTCAGCCATTCCCTGGCTTTAAAAAAAAAAAATTGATAATGTAGAAATTTTCAGTCCTCACTTCTTGCTGATCGGAACCAGAGAACAATTAAAGTACTAGCAAACCTACTCTGCCTTGTTAGATAGTGCAAAGTAGCAAATGCAAAGGATTCTCTGTCATGATGTTGTGCTTAGGTATAGATCGCTCAGAGGGATAGGTGGGGATGCAGTACGTGATGGCGATGCAGATGGAGATGCTGGTGGATCCAAGGCCAATGTGCAGTGCATGGGAGATAGAACCCATTGATGCCTAGAGCTGTCTCCGTTCATAGGCTTATTTGATTAGAGCTGTCGTTTGATGTGCCTAATTAACCATCCTACAAAGAACATTGTTTGTGAGCATGTTACAGGTAGAAATTAGGCTGGTTATTAATGGAAGCCAGGGATTAGCCTTGTACTGAAGATACGCCAGAGGTTACACCAAAATGCTAGGTTGGAAGACAAATGCCATTGGAGCAACAGGGAGACCCCTCAATCAGGACAGATACAAAATTTAAGCATCTGCTTACATGATAGATTTTGGTGTACTTCGGATCGTCTCCTTTTTCTTCACATAAAAAGGGAAAAGATCGAGTATCTATTTCTTCATCAACTGTCGATTGCTACTGTTGGGGGGTGATATGTCACCCATGTCGAAGACATAAACCAACGGAGGATCTATGATAAAATAGATATGTCATTTTAGAATTATGAAAAAGCTACGTTAAAGAAGTCATTTAATTAGTACATAATGAAGTAATGGAGGATCTCACTTCGAACTTAATCACCAAGCTTCACTCTCTAGCTAATCCTTTCGAATGAAGCTTCCTAGTAGAAAATTCTATCGATCCCGTTTGGCCGTCGATCCTAACTTCGACCGCCAACTCTAGCTTTGATCGTTAATTTTAATTTCGGCCGCTAATTTAGGTTTTGGCCGCCGATTTTAGCTTCGATCATAGGTCCTTAGTCACTGACATCAAGGTGAGACCTGGATATCGGACACCGATCCAAGAAAGATCCTGATCCCAACATCGTTTTCGACCGAAGGATGTCTCGCCAATCCTCACTTCACGCTGCGGGCTACATTCCCTTCAATTGTTATTAGTTGCTACTTTTAGAAAGGTCAACCTCCATATGGTTCCATCAAGTCACGTCACTTTACGTTCAACCACGTCATTTTAATGACTAGCTGCACATCAGATAAGATCATGTCAAATCATACCACCTCCGAGAGCCGCTGATTGCGTGTCGGATAAAATGACATCCGCCGTCAAAAATCAAACCAGACATCATTGAGTGGTATAGCTAGAGTAGTCGAAATGGCCTCCCACTACTTAATTTCTCCTTCTGACTCTTGTCTTTCTATAAATAGAGGTCAAAAAAAACCCTCCATGTATATAAATTCATGTCCTCTCTCACCCTCGCATTTCTTCTCATCTGTTTCAGCTTCTTGATTTGGCCGTCGGAGGATTTTCGTCGGAGCCAACTCTAGTCCGGACTTATTTGTAGGTCTCGCCGCTCCCATAATTTCAATCAACTCCAGCCATTTTGATCAGAGTCAGAAATTTGCCGCGACAGTTACCATCCAGCAATATGGATAATTGAAGATCAAGAGACAACTTGCTGGTTCTCAAACAAAACATTATGGATTTGGGTGCAATTCACTTCTCACTTGGTACCAGCTAGGCTGATTGAATTGAATGATATGTGAAGTTGCATGATAGTAGACCTTACGAATCATTATCTTTTTTGATGGTGCAAGCGTCAAGGAGGTATGTTCCGTTTCTGTTATAAGCTGTCTGCTAGCTCAGCTTGTTGTGCATCCAATGCACTGTGAAGCCAACATGCTGCACATATATATGCACTGGAGAAGCCTTAAATCTATCAAAGAAATGCTTCATCCTTTTACTTGTGCGCTTCTTCCAAGTTGCTATCTTGTAGCTCTCCTGACCAGCATTAGGATGATTTCTCTTGCTGGTTCTCAGAGTGCTACCTCTTCCCCTCCTGCCAGCTATTACCGAGGCTGCGAGCACTGCTTACTTGCAACAATGAAGTGGGCAAGTCAAAAGAGTTTGGGGAGTTGGAACGTAAGGCCGTATGGTTGTCAAATAAGAGAGAGAGATGGTACAAGCTGGAGCCAGGGATCTGGTGGAACATACATGCAAGAGTCCCAGCAAAAGGACTTGGGGGCTACAGATAAGCAGAAGAGGGATGTGGTCCAAACCTACCAGCTTCGAGGTCAAGGCCTACCTCCAGGACTCGCTGGAGATTGGAGACAAATACTAGCTGAGTAGTCTAATCAATGGGATGGGCCAGCACTGGAGACAAACGGGCTTCACTTTTATTTTATTATATTTTCTTTGACGGCGTTCCAGATGTGGGAGAGGCTGTTATGCATCGTGGTCCACTGGAAAACTCCATTTCACCAATATGGCATGGTTGGCCGACCATCCACCTTTGCATCTGTTATCATATATTAGTGGGCACAGGGTATAGCATCAGGAAAAAAAAAGGTGATGGACGTACACTATTTCGGATGGATTAGCATATCACTCAGATAGAACTTTAATTATATCACAAACAGGGTACAAGGGAGTTGCATGTCTTCGTGTTATCCATTAATGGGCAAAAGTCTGGAACAAAATAAAAAAAAGGAGTATCCCTTTAACGGTTAGCTGATGCATAGAGTATTGATTGCCTTCCTCAATTCAGCTCCAAACCAGAAGCTCAGAAGGCTGAAGTTCTTACGCTGTTTTCCACATCCTTGTGCTACCGTTGAAGCCTAAATTTAAGACTTCCGTTTCAGAAGCTTTTATGACGATCGGTGGTCTCAACCCTGCTGTTCTGTTTTTGTCTCTGATCCAACCACCATTTGGAAGCAGAATTTTGTAATCAATATTAGACAACATCTGCTTCCGCGTTGCGTAAAAATTACTCTGTGAACAATTCCATTCATAATGACCTTTTGCCTCCCTTGTCATCAAAAAAAGGAAAAAGAATGGGCAGCAAAAAAGACGGACGATAAAAAAAAAAAATAGATGGATAATGGTTGGATGGTGGAAGAGAGAATTCAATAGTGGAACAGGATATGCAGCCCACGTGCCCAACATGAATATACTCCAGAAGTTCTATTTTACGATCTGCAAGTGGATGAGCACAGTCTATCCATCTTGTAGCATCATGATATATCAAACTAATCCTGGTGCATTGGTAATAATTATTGACATAAATAAAAGTAGTCTAGGAATCAAACATCCTTGTGTGCTACAAGATTTTCTTGTCAGCATGATGTTGTATATGGATAGTGGGTATTGAACATTAAAAACTTCACAGTGATCGACAATGTCTCAAAATAACCCTCTGAAACCATTATCTTGCTGTCATTATGGAAATATCAGCCATTATTTACATAGTTTCAGCCCTGGCATAGGATGGTTGGGAATAAACAATGGCTGTAATAAGGGCTGTTATTAACCCTTATAATGAAAGGAAAAGATGAATAAACCACAGTTTGTTTTTGGATTGTGTTATCGTTCAACCAATGACATGAGACAAATTTAATGCTTGCAACAAGGCTAGGTATCTATTCCAGACTGCTTCTGACATGCCTTCTATGTTCAATGGTCCAATGGATTACGGCGTCTGAAAATCTTTGAGAAGAGCTATTTCCACACAGATTTGATTAAACATGAGCGATGCAACAATTCCAAATTTTCACTTAATTCTTGAGGGAGATCTAACAGCCAGGTACTCAGCACTAGTTAATTCTCAGGGCTATTTGACCAAAGATTTTACAAGAATTGTCACGCTGTTACATTCTCCTAAAATACAACAGTGACACTTTGGCAGGGATGATCTCACTCAGATGGCTGCGCAAGTTTCAGCTCACAAAACATAGATCATCCTGACCTCAGGCAGTTGAGGCTCTGCCATGATTTTAGAACTGCCAGTGTTCCCTTGCATAAAATAGTAAATTCCCTAAACATTTTGGAAGGGATCACCATACGAAGATGGCTGCACAGGCTTTCAGCTCACAATACATACACCATCCCGACTTCAAGCAGTGATGCTGGAGGCACCCGCAGCGCAACGTCTGGGCCCCGGCAATTCCTTCTCAGGAAGTTGTATCCAAAATCAATTGCCACCTTCTTCATGATAGATGACCCTGGCTTTGCTCGCACATGTGAATGCCCCAGTATGAATGCAGTCCCGGCTTCACGTGCCTCGCATAGCTCCTCAAGCTCTTCTTTTACATGCTTATCCAATTCTGAGCTATTGTCATCTTCTAGAAAGAAGCGAACCTTCTTCCTTGTACCAATAGGTGCCAATTCCATTGCATTCCCCTCACCAGGGAACTCAAGTGACACGCTTGCTGGTTGGATGTTTCCTCGAAATCATATTTGGGAGGACTTGTGAGTGCATTGCTCCCAATAACAGTGAGTCTGTATTCACCCCCATCCATTGACTCAGCAGACTGCAGGCCACCATATGATGCTTCCAACTGGATGAAGTCAGATAAACTAGCAACAAGCTGAGATTCAAAAGAGTCGATGTCCTGGTGGACATCACGGTAACCATATCGAACAATGCATCGGTATGACCGGTGGTTTGGTGGTCCAACACGACCCACAAGGTATCTTTCAACAGGAGGCACGAAAGGAACAGGAACAGATTTAACACAGACAAAACTAGGATGCGGTGGAACGCTGGAAGGTTGGTGACGAAGCGGGAGAAGTTAGCAGGTATGCCAGAGATGAGATCCGTGTACACAAGGCCAATGCCAGGAACACGGGCAATACCAAGATTGCTACCAAGTGCAAGGAGCCATTCTAAGGAAACCTTGTTGTGCAAGTCAAATTCATATTTCTTGATTGTGGTGTAGCGCCAAACAATCATGACAGTCATGAGGAAGAAAGCAAGGAGGATGGGGACCCAGGCACCCTCCAGAAATTTGATGAGGGAGGCAGAAAAGTAGAGGACCTCAATTGAGCCAAAGAAGAGAAGAAAAGCGAGGGCCAGGAGGGGGGGCTTATGCCAACAAAGGATCATGACTAGAGAAGTGAGGCATGTAGTAACCAACATCACTGTGATCACTGCCAGTCCTGTATTGCACACAAAGAAAAGAAAATTAGAAGTGCAGAAGGGATTTAGCATAACAACAGAAAGCATACTGTAGAGTAGTTGGTCATATGAATATCTAGTGCAGTACCATAGGTGGCTAAAGCGGATTTAAATTAAATGGATTTATAAATATGGATATATCTCATATGTTTGTTATATTAGGGAATGATAATTTTTGATGTCCTCCATTAGAAATATGGAAAAGCTTGAAGGTGTCCACCATACAAGCACAGTCCATTTTAGGTATATACCGGGCAACCGGCATGGAATATATGCGATATGGACATCTTGTTAAAGCAAAATTTGAAGCATTGGAAAATGCAAGGTACTCAGGCTATCTTTTATTTGATTTAAGCTCTATAATACTGGTTGAGTGGAGAATGCATCTTGGAATAAGTGTTATCACAAGTGGCATACTGCTGAAAATATCAAAAAGAAAACAGCAATTATCTAGGTCAAACATACCAGATGCATTGCCCATGTGTTTTGTGTTTCTAAATCCAACAGCAACTGTGATGCAGAGGACCATGAGCATCCAATTTATCTCTGGGATGTAGATCTGCCCATGAATTTTGTCCGAGGTATGCACTACTTTGACTCTTGGAAAGCAGCCAAGTGATTGGCTCTGGTTTATGATAGAGAATGTTCCACTGATGATTGCCTGGCTTCCCACCACAGAAGCTAGTATTGCTATTCCAAGCACAGGCCACCTTACACTTTCTACAAATCAAATATATTCTAAGAATCAGATTTTGGTTCTTTGTATTGATCATGAATTAGCTGATTCAAGTAGAACAAAATGTCACATAAAAAATAACATGAAAGGTCAAAAGACTCAAAACTATTCTGTGTTGTTTGCTATTATGAAATAAACACATCAGAAAAGGAGTCTGAAACCTTTTAATTGGATTAGCATAATAAACAGAGCATATCATATAACATAAGACCATTTTAAACAAGAAGTTTGCTGGGTAGACAAGCAAATAACACCTTCTACAGAAATTAAAACTGTGAATGAAGCAATTAAACTTGAGCAGCATTTTAGTTCATCTACAACAATCAATACCAATGCCTCAGGCCACCAGAATAAGTCTAAGACAGTCCATTAATCAGGTTCAGACTTAAAGAAGCCAAGGCAAGGGGTCAAACAAGACAAAACAAGACAACTTCGGAATCCTCTACTGCTATGAAGGATTGAATACAAATTGGGGCTAGTTAACTGAAGTATATAGAAGCAATTGCAGTTACTTTAGATTGAGGGAAAATGTAACTTGCTGCATCACGTGTGGAAAGGATTGCATGCTTTCATTACCATAGAGGAACTGGCTTTAGATATTTGAGCAGATGGTGATGAACAAACCCTTTCTGAAAGCAGTCATATTTCCCATCTAAATATCATTATCAAGATGATTCTCATAACACATTTTCTTCAAGAGAATACATACAGAAGAAACCATTATATGGTTTATATGTGACAGGCAAAAATAATCATCCAAGGACAGTAGGATGTGGCTATCAGCATGTAATATAGACAACAAATTGTTGATTGAATTTATGTAATATAATGGCAAATTGTTCATCACCACTGCACTCGATCAATAGGGAATATAAAAGTTAGCTCAGTCATCCATGAAACAGACAAGGACAACTCACCTTCCTTAATCTATTGATCGTACAGATCTTAAGCGTACCCATGCACAACACCCCACCCCAACCCACCCACAAAGCTAAGATATACCAGGACAAATGCGATTTATTAGTGCACTGTGATGTGTTGAGACTTCAGTGGCTGCAGCATCAGAAATCAGCATGGAGGATTGAAAAACGTTCTTGAAGGTAGGGCAATCACCAAGTAAAATCAAAACCCTATTGTCAAATTTCTTTTTCACTTCTTTAAGAAACAAATTCAAACAATCTCTAATTATGCATTTGAATCCACTACTAGAAAATTATCTTTTAAAACTACAATTGCAGAAAGTTTAGATAAAGGAACAAATCATCCTATGATGCTAAAAAAGAGATCTATCTTATTTTACACAATACTTCAGAATATTGTTGTGGTAAAAATTAAAAGTCAAGAAACCTCCATACTTCCAACTGGGGCATGGTTATTGGAGCTATATACTCAATTCTAGTGGAATTTTACCAAGACCAATTTATTTGTCAGGCGTCTGTTCCAAGGCCAATTGATCAACACCTGAGGTAGAATTTTACCCTTTCGTGGTACCTATAAAGGAGAACATATGGCCAGACTAGTTCAAATTCTTCCTAGGCATTGCTTACTTAAAAAAGCTCCAGACTAGTTCAAGTTCTTCCTAGTCAATGCTGACTTAAAAAAGCTCCTATAAAAGAGAACACGTGGTCAGACACTCAGACTAGTTCAAATTCTTCCTCATCACCACCCAAACAACTTGTCTCTGTTTGATGCCAAATAGGATCAACATGGGAAATTATTATTTTTATATGCAGGAAGATCTTCTTTACAACTTGCCAAAGATGCATAATAAAGTTTGCATATGGGACCTGTAAATTACATTAACAAACTCAACAAACCTCCCTTTGTGACTGCATCCTTATTCATATAATAGCAGGACATGCATTCAATTTTTTATTCATTGTCGTCCAACAGGCCCTCTTGAAAGTCTATCGAGTTCATATTTAGCATCCACATTAGGAAAATTCAGTTTTCACTCACATCAATTCATGAGTTAGAAACAACCCAGTTATTGATCTTCTGCTCATAGAACCAAGTTGATAAATTTTGAACAATTCCCCTATGTGATCTAGCTACTTTCCCTATATATTTCACCTTGCTCTGTTGAGAACATACTAGTGCCTTTATTCTCCGCCATTCATATCTATAACTTCTAATGCAATAATAACCAGTTCATACAGCAGTCAAACTCTCCCTCAATGAGTCTACAACCCTTAGATGTAATTTCTTCTGTCCCAAAAGAAGTAAAAACCACATTAATTAATCTTTTCATTAGTTAGATGAAATGGTAAGATACTTATTTGGCATCCATCTATGCAAATAATGTGTAGGAACGAACTTCTGAGCAATCACATATGTCCAGCTTACAAGGAAATGAAAATACCCAGCTCCTCAGTAAGATAAATGCATGAATATAGATTTAGCTAATATGAAGTAGTAGTCAGACAAGTGACTATTTTCTTAAAGTTATAGATCACTACTTTCTAATAAAAACTTATATCTAAATGGCTCTTTGAAATGAGAAATAGAATATTTACCTGGAACTGAAACGTAAAGCCAATCTGGTAACTTGTATAGATTTTATGATGTCTTGACAAATAAGCAGCTTGACCCATGTATGCCAAAATCAGCGCCGGATAAACTAGTAAAGTGAAAGCAATCTACAAGTGGTATAAAATAGAAGACTTAGTCAAAATATCAAAAGGAAATAAACAAACAAATAAAATGCTAAGCAAAAGCACCTGAATTGCAGTGTATGAGAAGTGTCCGAGATCTGCAAACATTGCCTCTGATCCTGTAATGGTAGTAAATGCAAGTTATCAAAATACATTTTATACCAAATACACGCTACAACATTGTGCTCTGAAACTTCTATAGACATTGATGCAACCTTCTAAATTCCATTTTTGATGTAGTTCTGACTTCCTTCAAATATCAATATACAATCTGTCTGAGGACCTGTGAGGGCTTGTGATTAGTCCTATATTGGTTGTGCACTCGGTAGATCTTGGGTACTTAGGGCCAAGTAGCCTAAATAATACCTTCTAGCAAGCCCTTTTGGATAAGATACGGGGTTGTTACAACGTGTTTTCAAAATGACTATTGCCTAGAGACATACTTTGTAAAAAGTCATATAGTCCTTTTTGTAAGAGATCTCTATGTAAGATTAATTTAGCTATATATATCAATATGTAACATAAGGTCAACTATGGTTTCTGCTTTAGTGAGTGAAAAAGAAATTCCTAGTTTTTGATGCATTTTACTGAATTTACCTGTTACGCACAGTAAAATTCCACCCAAGGACATCCAGCCACCTTTTTCGTCTTTTTCAGGAACTTAAACATGTAATATGGGGAAAGAGCCTTATAAACATGTGGGTTCCAGTAAACAATATTATAGATGCCAAGTGCACTGATGCAGAGTAGCCAAGTCAGGACAATTGGGGCAAATAGAAATCCAATCCGATGAGTACCATAGTGTTGGAGTGCAAATAAACATATTAATATGAAGCAAGTTATCGGAACCACAGCATCTGCATACCAAAAAGAAATGTCATCAGATGGTTAAAAGAAACACCCTAGATAGACCTGTCATGTAATTATGAGTCATCCATGGCAGTGGAGTTGCATTACATACACAAGTTAAAAGTTAATACATGGAAGTTCTCATTTTTGCTTCAGAATTGGTAACCATGAGATCCAGTTTCGTTTGGACTTCTCCAAATGTCAAATGGTCGAACATATATATATATTTTTATTTTAAATTGTTATTGCAACATAATATACCTTTTAATTTCATGTAATACTCAAGCATATAGAACTTGTCAAATTGTAATTAACCTTAAAAAAGAACAGTAGAGGATATAGTTGCTTTAATCATACAATAAAATCTTTATCAAAATGTAGTTGTTATATCCCAATCATTGTGGTCCTTCTACTGGTTTTGTATGCTTGTGCAAGGAAGAAGCATCCCTGGAGTGGTTGCAAATATCAAAATAGGAATAATACCAGTGATCCATGACACACCCCCCCCCTCCTTTTTTTTTCCACCCTTGGGGGAACAGGGGTGGGGAGGGTACAACAGCACAATAAAATGGTAATATTTATTCTAATACACCTGGAAGATGAAAGAGGAGAAAATTTATATTTTCTTAAAAGAAAAAGATCTCTGATGAAAACAACTAGCAGAAAATAATGACCAATAAATACAGCATGTGGCCGTTGGAAGACAAGGATTATTGCAACCCTTACTCCACGGTTTCATAATGCTTAGCCGTGACCAGAAATTTAGAAATAAATAAATGAAAAAAAAGAAGCAGCATAAATGTTTGTTCAAGGAACTCGAGTCATCTGTTTCTTCTACAGACTGTTACTTGCTGTGACATTTTCTTGTTGGTAGAGATTTGTACCATAAAGAAACAAAAAAGGTTAAAGTAACAACGAAGCTATGTGGTCTTCACTTATAACAAGAGAGTAGTCAGATTGGCTTTTCTTAGAGCTAACAACAGATTGCTGTTAGAGCCAAAAAAAAGGATTCTTGAGATAGAAGATTATCTTACATTCATGGTGGCCTTTGGACATGGCTATCTCAAGTCCTGACACTGCAGAAAAACTAAGCAAGGGAGAAATAAACAGAGAATAAGATTAGAAAATAATGTGGAAATCTGAGCACTAGAACAAGAGAAAGAAGCCACCCCCCCCCCCTACCCCCAAAAACCGAAATAAAGAAACAGGAATAATGGAAGCACCTGATATAGCTGGAGTGAGTACACCATCCCCAATCACCATACAGGTACCAAGCATAACCACTACTAGCAAGGCGGTGTGCAAGTTCTTATGCCTCTCAAGCCAAATTTTCACCCTTGACTTATTATTAGTTTCTGGAGGGCTTTCTAGTTTGTAAGTGGAAAGTTCTTCATCTGCAACCTGTCTGTTAGGCAGAAGGCTTA
This sequence comes from Elaeis oleifera, assembly GCA_000441515.1. Taxonomy (NCBI): domain Eukaryota; kingdom Viridiplantae; phylum Streptophyta; class Magnoliopsida; order Arecales; family Arecaceae; genus Elaeis; species Elaeis oleifera. Next base: position 1,097,690 of record KE504655.1, on the reverse strand, counting down.
CATTGGCATGCCTGCATATCAAAGAATATAGGGCGAAAGTACCACCTGCAAAATTATGAATAAATATGAAACAATTACTTCAACAACACAAATTTCAGAAACTGTTGATACGTACCCTGACCATTGTCATCAGCTCTAAGAACTATGAAAACATACTTGAAGAGAGGGACAAGGGTAAGAGTCCAGAACACAAACGACAGCACACCAAAAATCTCCTCGTTTGTCTCTGAATGCTTTATATCCTCCGCAAAGGTGCTCTTATATACATACAAGGGGATATACTCAAATCCCATACACCACACCTAGGCTCTGATATGCTAAAAGCAAGATGGCTTTCCAAGAATCCTTCTGAAATCAATTGGGCAATCAAGTTTTAAGAGAAAAGAAACAAAATACAAGCACCTAAAACATGCTATCTCCAAAGCTTGGAGAAACAAAACAAGCTCTAGGAAGAATTGAAGATGACACATAAACTTAACAACTGAAAAAATTACTCAAACAAACCTTTGGCTTCAAACTTCTTCCTAACTCAGGATCCATTATCAAGCTGGAACTTGATCTTCAGATATAACCTTTATTCTAAGCCACTTCCGCAGGCAGATCTGCATTAGAACAGCATGAGTTTCTTAACAGATGCTACTAGAGAAAATGAACCACCTAAAACAAGAAGATTTCAGACAACAGATATAAAAGCACAAGAAGCAATCATCACCACCCACACAGTCTGCAGTCACTGTTCCATACCTAAGACTGAGACAAGCACTTTCCCTGCACAATTTTTTTATCATTCCACTCCCATTCTTCCGAACCCAAGTATCCAATAAGGGAAGGCATTTCTAGTTTTCTATACACAGCCTGCTTTCTCCATGTCTACAGTGCATTCACCAAAAGTGAACCACTTTCGTCAAAGAGACTATCCTCTGAATAAAATTTATATGGGTGGAAGCAAAAGATAGAGCCATGTGAAGCACAAAGTTATCCATCCACATAACCGAAAGCATGCTTCACCGACATGCACAAGAAAATTTTCCAGGCCTCCAGAACAGAATAAACGAAAATGGTGGGATTCTGAGGAGTGAAAAGGGGGAAAGAGAGCCACAAAAAGATGGCACGGTGGAGCCCTTAAAAGCATTGAAAGATGGAGATAAGTAAAGCAAGCAGCATCACGTGAGATGTGTGTTAAGCTCTCCTATGTCCGGCTATTTATTAAGCCCAACCAACAACCCTGTAACACAGTAATGTAATCTTGAAAGGAGTTGTAAATAAGAAAAAATTGAAGAACTTTTTTCCCATATCCACTTCCATGACGAGTCCGTACGTATTTTCCTCACCCCATGACCATTCCATTTGATTTATATTAAAAACTATATTTTTTGCCACATAGTTAAATCCATCCGCTAGAATGAAAAAAAAAAAGAAGAAGAAGAAAGAAAGAAAGATGCGATTTTTAACACTTCTTTTCAGCAAATAAGGGAAAGCAGGGCAGGAATCACAAACCATGGGGCTAAAGAGGACTGGTTTGGAAATAGTAGGTTGGGAGGCAAAACGTGTGGGGCACTGCGGTTCTTGGACAAACCAGAGCTGAAAGCGATCGTTACCAACAACGTATTTTCCACCGCAACCATCGCACCCAACGCTACAAATAACCAACCCTAATTCTATTCTCCTCTTTTCCGTGCTCTCCGCTCATCACTTTGTGCTTTTAATCCAAAAGCCTCCACCTTTATCCATCCCATTAAGGAACTGGCAGGAAAGCCGTAAAAATCCGATCTTTTTCCCCAGCGATTCTCAAGAAAGCTACTTGCTCCCGAACTCGACCCACTTGGTTTGATCTCTCTCTGATACATTACTCCATAACTGAAAACTTCCAGATAAAACCTCCTATTTGCTCTCGTCTCGATCTTCTCGGGCTTCCCGCACGAAATCTACTTCGCCTGAGTCATTAATGGAGCCATTAACATCATCCGTACTCTCCAATTCATCGCTTAAATCATCCAAAACCCTAATTTAGCTTCGATTAACACCTCTTAAGCAAATGTACAGGGAAAGATCTTCAGATAGTGACGATTGTTCCCTTCTGGAGCTGCTCTGCCGCCATTATTCGAGTTCTTTCCAGATCTACAGATGGCTACCAGCCATAAGAGCTCTCGCTTGAAGGTTGAACGCATGGAAAGAGACGGTGAATGGGAGAGAGAAAACAGTTTAACACCAAGTGATTTTCTTCAACTACGATATTGTTAGGAGAACAGGGTGAGCCGATCGGGGTTTCGGATTTGGGTGGAGGGAAGGCGACTGAAAAAAATTAAGTTAAATTAAATCCACATCGTGGAAGATGTCAGGCGGGAAGAACGAGACATTTAAAATAAATGGATACTTTTAGATATTCCTTGTTCCACCGGATCCAAATTGTCGAAAGGATATCCGATTAATTAATTAGCTAACAATGGTACAACCTACACGCGCCTCACGCACAAACTATCCTACATTTAAGCGAAGCATCACACAAAATTGATGGAACCACCGGCACATAAAAATTTCAGATTTAATTTGGTATTCGAGAACATGAAAAACATTTGGAGTCAGTTAGGTTGGGATATATCAAATTTATAGAATAATTTTATAATTTTAAAATTATTTATCCAAAAATTAATTATAAAAAAATAATTTTATTATATTAATAGTAAAAAATTATTTAAAAATAATATTAAAAAATTACTACGTTTCGTTGAAGGTAACCCTACATAGAAAATTGACCTAATTTATAAATATATTCATCAATATAAAATAATTTATAATATATGATGATATTATTATCCGTAACCAGTTTTTATATAATGACTATAACCACATAACTCTTTATATAATATCATCTGTATTTTATTTTTTTATAAAATTTTTATTAAATGAATTGGAAATGCTCAAAATAAATTCAATGACTATATATATATACTTTATTTTCTGAGTTCTACAAATTCAATGATTACATATATCATCAATATCTTATTCTGTACATCTTTTATTAAATATATTGAGGTATTTTTGTCAAATATGAATGGAATTTATTAAATATCAACTCCTCATGGTATTTATTTACTTTCTCTCTTCGAAAAATAAATATAAGACCTATCAATTTTTTTACTATCTTTCTCTTTTATTTTTATACCAGACATGATAATCTGATGTAGAATTTATTTTTTCATACTATATTAACCCTAACCAAATGGATATTATGAATTCTTAAAGAATGATTGATCCTTTTTCATAACAGTATCAATTGGTGGATTGTATCTTGCATAACTTTTAAAGCACTTGGAACTACTGTTATCCATCCGTGTAATTTCTAAGGACTCATTTGGTTCATAAGAAGTGGAGGGAGAAAAGACAGTTCCTAGGAAGTAGAGAGAAGTCCCGTTATTTAGTTAGAGTTTTAAAAGAAAAAGAATAGAAAAAATTTTTCCTATGAAAAAATATTTCCCACATATTATTAAAAGTAGAAACCAACCGAGAGATACATTCTGGGACTTCTTACGGAATGAAAATTGATGTCCCTTTTTTTTTCCAAAATAATTTTATGATCTATGTTGAAATTTAATATTTATATTAATATAAATATTACAATATTATAATATTTAATATATATTTAATATTTATATTAATATAATATTTATATTAATATTAATATAGTATTTCTATTAATATATTAATATTAATATTATATTATATTATATTTATATATTAATGAATTTATTATATTAAAATAATAAAATAATATTAATACATTATATTAGTATTATATTAATATAATAAATTACTATAATCTAATTTATATTATAATATATTAATATTAATATAATATTACTATTTATACAAAATTTGCAGGTAAATATATATAACCTTATATCTATTAAAGATATAATATATATTTATATAATTTTTTAAAAAATAAATGTTCAACCAAACATAAGCTACTTTAAAATAAGTTACTTTCTCACTTTTTTATGGTCAACCAAATATACCAAAATTATATTCCTGAATGGTAACTTCCTATTAAGGATGGCGACGGGGCAGGTTTGGAGCGGATCGGCTCTTTCCGTGTCCCGCTCCATAAGTTAGATACATAGATTTATTCCACTCCATCAACTCTTGATGGGTTTATAAAGTCGATCCAAATCTTTTATATTTTTAAAAACTTGAATCCTGGCTCACTCTATGAAAATCTATTTAAACTTAAATAAATTTATAAAATCTAAGTTTTCATTATTGATGTTATTTTTTTAATCCGTCCCAACCTATCTCGCTCTACCCCCTTCCAATTCGCTTCTGGCATATTATATATCTTTGATCTATTGGTAGATCTTATCTTATAAATAATTTTTTATCAAAATTTCTATATCTCCATATTATTATAAAATAGTCATAATAAAAAGATCCAACAATGTGTGTGTATATATATAACTAATGATATTTTGAATTTTTCACGTATATAGATGGTTCGCTGGGTGGGACAAGAGCAAATTCTGATCCGCTCCATCTCATCAATAATTTATTAATTTTCGATCTAACCCACTCTTTGGCTCATTTAATCGATCCATTATTCATCCCATCAGGAATTAGAGCGGATAGGACTCATGAGTTATCAGCCCCATTGCCATCCCCACTTCCTATGCGATGCAACAGTCAATTCGCGTGAAAGGTGGACCTGACGGTTGCGTAGAGAATACAACCATCATCCCCATTTTTTACTTGAAATCCAGAAGGTTAGCTTTTGAATACCATATGGCGCATTGCCCGGATAATTGACCGATAAATACGTCTTCCTCTTTTCCTTCCAAAATGATATAAAGTGGAAGAGAGTTTTAATACTGTGTCCGGTAGATGGTGCAATTAAAGATGCGGATAACCTAGTAAAATTTCAAAGTTTGTTGGTCTATCCAATGCATGATGGACCTAAATAACATCACTTATTTATACAAAAGAAGGTTGCATGAAATTAAGAATGCTTGTGCGTCATGTACGATTTTTCTTGTCGACATCGTGCGAAATCAATCCAACATTGCTTTCCCAAATTTGAGTAGCATGTATTAAAAGGGGCTATACTCAAAAAATAAAAAAAAATAAAAGGGACTGCTATTTCAACTACTGACTTGCACCTCAAAGTGTTTCTTGTCAATATACACTGCTTGCCTCCTACCATTATAAGTAGCATTCTATATGGTATGCAGGGAAGATACTAGTAAGATTGATACAAATGATACCATTGATATGACCTTTTTTTTTGTATATTAAATCAATGATAGTTGTTTTCATTTACAGATTTTCAGCCACTTCAAACAAGTTATACCTGTTCTGAAAAATGCATGAGCAACAATGATCCAAACCTAACTTTTTTTTTTTTTTTGAAAAAGGTCCAAACCAAGCTAGAGTGTTACCATTTGTGATGCTTTAGACTAGTCCTCCAAATGAAGCATAAAATATGGGCAAGTTTTGACTGCCAAATGAGCCTGATTTACTCATAACTTTTAAAATATTGTGACTATTATTTTCTCTGAAACATCAACTCAATTGTCTATCATCTAGTGTGATATGCACATTAAATACGAGATAAGCTGAGAGCTTAGGTGCTAGATTGGTATGTAGGTTTTAGGGCGAGATGAGGTTGACGTGCAAAGAGGTGCCAATATCACGGCCGAAACTTCCATGATATGATATTATGCCACCAATATAGTAACGGATATATTCTTGACTAATGGTTGAATTAGGTTATGTTCTTCCAACCCAAAGAAAGGAAAAGGAAAAAGCTTCGGTTTTGTTTCATAAATTTTGTCTCAATAGAAATTTCTTGCTTGTTTGAACAATTGCCTGCCATTTCTTTTGGGAGATCGTGACTGCTTCAAGAAAATCTACGGAGCCGTGGTCACTTTTATAATTATCATGAGAAGAAAAAAGATGGAAGCTTTGGATAGAGGGCTTGGATCTGAACAAAAGTAGGCCAAATCTTTTGCAAATCTTCTAATTGGTGTCAACAGCAAGTAGCTCAGCTGATTGGTACCTACTTCTTAAACGAAGGATCTTAGATTTTTTTTTTTGATACAAATGGATATTCGCTTTGATCTAGCATGAGTGCATCCCAAAAGATCAAAAAATAAATATCCTTACAAGCTTTGGGACAAATTTGATGCTGATGTTAAGTTTATTCATCAGTATACTCAGCCACAAAGAAAGCAATCCAATCAATGGCATTGTTCGCCTTCGAAAGATGTATTGAATAGAAATCACAGTGAAGTCACGAAGGCAGAGTCGAATATCGTGGAAGAGTAGATGGGCCTCGGATGTGTTCTCTCTACCTGCAACTCCTGTTGGGTATGGATAATGCCGTCCAAGTAGCACTGAGCTCAACACCTGGGATGGAAGGCTCCAATAGAGATGATCCCCCTACTGCCAGCAATCGAATGTCAGATCCATGGATGATAAAGCCAGCACCACTCCTACCACCTCTGACACTGCTGTCAAAGTTTACCTTGATACATCTCGAAGGAGGGAGCACCCAAGAAATAAAATAACTTTCGGATCGCTGTAGTAGCAGCAAGGGGCCCTAGGAGTCGGATGCATCAAGGTGCGGGCCGGCAGTATCAAAATGGCTGAACTCAGTAGCCAAGCAATAGGCCCTCTTCAACACACAGTGAGCAGGAGTCACCTCAGTATCGAACACCGGACTGTTCCTAAAAAGCTAGATCTGGTAGACGACATACACCATCCTACTCCTCCAGGCATAGATAGACCTCTCTACTGTACTCCGATGGATCGCATCTAGGAGATGGTCTAGTCAAGGATCACCGCTCGCCTCCCATGACTGACCACCCATACTCCATACCATCCTCGCTATCGAGCATCGCAAGAGAGCATGTTCCGTCAACTCATCCTCCAACCCGCATACCGGACAAACACCTTGAACTCCATACCTCTGTCTCGGAGTAAAGTGCACGTCGGAAGACGGTCCCAGGCAATCTTCCAGAGAAAGAGCTGTACCCTGGGATGGGCAGCCATCCTCTAGATTCAGATAGCCTCAATCCTGAAACTCGCCACAAGCCTATAGATCTCAGATAGATCACTCGAGGTGCTTTTGGGCAATAAGATCGACCCCATACTCTCACATCATGGCTGTGATGGATAGGAATCGGAATGGTGAGGATCTGATCTGCAAGTAGGCCGCCGAATAGATGGATGATATCCTGAGCTCTCCAACCTCTACTGTTAGAAGTAATCAGGTTATAGATGCGAAGCTGGTCCTCCATCTTGGTGCCGATGAAAGTCAGCCATTGGATAAGGGGCAAACTGAAAATCCAGGCATCTTGGCTCACATCCACTAACCTTCCATCTCCAACCAACCATCTGACTTGAGCTAAGACTGCTGGGGTACAAGCACAAATCTCTTTTCAGATGAAGAGCGATCGCGAGTAGCCGAACCTCAGACTCCTGACTCTATGAACCATATCGAGCCCTTATCATCCTGCTCCACGAACTATCCGACTGAAAAAAAAATCTGATAGCATGCCTGGCAATTAGAGCCTTTCTTCTGACAAACGAGATGGAATCCCAAGGTCTCCATCCTTGATCGGCTGGCAGACCACCTCTTAGGGCAGCAAGTGGATCCCACGATCATCGCGCCCTGAGCCCCATAGGAACTATCGGAAAAGATGCTCCAGCCACCTTAGACAAGAGCTTGGCACAATGGTGTTCATCAGAAGGTAATGGGAATAGTACTTAGGATCGATCTCACGAGCATCATCCTATCCATCATGGAGAGGGTGTTGGCACGCTAGCCCTCGAGACGATTCTGGATCCGCTGCTCCATTAGCCTACAGTCAGCCCTCCGAAGGTGGCGCCCAGTGAGAAGAACACCTGGATAGGTCAGGGCTCTGGTCTGCTCTTGGATCCCCAATCTCTTTTGGATTTCCTACTTCATCTGGTTCCTCATCTTGGGACTGAAATGATTGTGGATTTCTGTGGGTTCACTAGCTAATCTAAAGTCCGACAGTAGGCCTCTACGATAGAGGTAAAATACCTCGCATTTTGGACCATGGCTTGTCTAATTAAGAGATGGTCATCTGCAAAAAGGAGATGCGATAGAGGCTGGACCTCAAGGGCGGGTCAATAGGGATCCAGCTCTGACCCTTGAATCGCCACCCTCAATGCTCGAGATAGAGCATCAGCACATAAAATAAATGGATAAGAGGAAAGAGAGCAACCTTTTCGTAATCCAACCTCGAGTGAAAGAACTCCGTTGGAGCATTGTTGATTAGAATGGCAAAATTTGAATGCTCCACACAGTCTATGATCCAACTAATGCACTTATCCTGGAAGTCGAGCTTTTGAAGCATCTGCTGTAGGAAGCACTAGCTCATCCGATCATATGTCTGCTACATGTCGAGCTAAATCGCCATAAGATTTTGATCACCGGGGGCATGCTGCAGGTCATGCCTAAACTCATAGGCGATCAGGATGTTGTTAAAGATGCATCAGCCACTAACAAAGGCTTTCTGCTCAAGATTGATCAGACGAGGGACAATTGGCTTCAGCCACCCAACCAAAATCCTAGCACACACTTTATAGAGAGTTATGCAAAAGCTAATCGGTCTGAAGTGCCTCGGATTAAATGCATTGGGATGTTTCAGAATGAGAGTAATCAAGATCTTCTTCCATCCAGCTGGGATACCTCTGGAATCGAAGACTGTCTGCATAACCTCCACCACCTCCCTCGGATGATAGGCCAATATGGACAAAAAAAGAGGGGGAAGCCATCCAGTCTAGGGCTTTATCCTCCCCAGAGATCAAAGGGCTTCTCGAACCTCCTCAGCAGACATCGAACAAGCCAAGGCCTCATTTCATGATCGGAGACATGGACCACAGGCCGAGATCCCTGGAAGGGCATGCCATCACCCAAAGATGCCATCCATCGTGCTTTAAAGAATTGAAAGATCTACTCCTTGATCTCCTCACTGTCATCCACCAGTCTACCGTCGCTCTCTCTGAACTGTCTAATACGGTTGGCAGACCTTCGAATCATGATGGACTGATGAAAGAATCTGGTGCTTGTATCATCCTCCTTGATTCACTACATTCTGGATTTTTGCCTCCATAGCATCTCTTGCTGTCTCAGCAAAGAATGGTGCTCTGAGAGCTTATGGCAAAGCTTCCTCCAGTCAGACTCCTGAACCCCTCTCGATCCTCTCTCTTCTGTAACTCCGTAATATCTATCTCCACCTTCTTAATCCATCTGAAAATATCACCGACCTCACATCTGTTCCACCAAAGGAGTTTGCATCCCGTAAGCTTGAGCCTTAGATTCAAACCTGAATGCTAGTGAATAACTACCATACTCTCAAAAAGTTTGAGTTTCTAAAATAGTTTTCGCACATTTGGAGTCAAGATTAACCTTGCCTTTGAACTTAAAGACTTTGTTTGGTCGGACAATGTATGCGGTATTTACTCTCATATCATTTGATACCTATATGTCCTGCAACGTCCACCACCAAACTCTCTTCTGACAAAGAAAAAGAAGAAACAACTACTCATAGATCTGCACATATAGAGACTGGTCAATCTAATTTGCTTGACATAAAAAATTGATGCCATATATAATTAGATTATCCTTCCATCTCTGCCATTCTAGCAAATTAGGATAAAAATAAAATTAAAAGATATTGGATGCCCTCAACTCACAAAAAAATTTTCATTTTATGGGCATCCGCATGGCACGCTATTGCCAGCCTCTTGTGAATCACATGAAGTCGCTCTTACTATACTGGTACAACAAATTTTTTCCTCACATTTAAAGCACCATCTAGCATTATTCACGAAAGAGAAAAGAGCTAAACACTTAGGGTGTGTTTGGTTAACCACTAAATTTTTTTTAAATTTTTAAAATAAAAATCAAAAAATAATATTTAATAATATTATAAAAATTAAAAATTAAAATTAAAAAAATAAAATAATTATTTTTATAAAAATAATTTTTTTTACTTTTAAAATTTACTTTTGCTTCTCCTCGATTTGTCCGGACTCGTTTCGATGCTCGCCACCTCCTCCTCCTCTTTTCCAACCATCTAACCCTCTCATCCTCACTATACCTCACACCATCATCTTCTTCTATTGGCTCTCTTCCTGCCCCTCCTTTCCTATCGTCATGACCCACCTCCACCACCGTCGTCGCCCTCCCTCCCTCGCCAGACCTCTCCTCCGCCTCCTCATCACCCATCACGGCCGCCACTCCGTCCTTGCCCTCTCCTCCTTCATCCTCTTTATTTTTTTATTTTATTTATAATAAAATAAAAAATATTTTAAAAATAATAATTAAAATAAAAAACATAACCATGCGCATCCTTAACTTTGCTAAACAAGAGGAACCTCATCACGTATTATCATAGGAATTGCAGCCAATTTAATCCCCGTATGTCTTCCTCCGTATCAACTTGGTTCGCATTCCCGTGCTCTTCTCTTTCATATCTCATCATAGGAATTGCAGCCAATTTGTTTCTCCTAGGCAGTCCTCCATGACAGCTTGCTTCACATGCTCATGCTCCTTTTTTTCTCTCTTTGGAGCCCGATTGGACAAAACTTTCAAAATTTGACTAAAATTTCTGTTGAAACCGAGTCTATTTGTTCATCCATCTTATATTTCCGGTGTCTATCCAAATTCAATCTAGATCTTAGTTTTTGAATTACATTAAAAAAAAAATCTACAAAGATCTTTCTTTCTTCCCACGAAATTTAGACTGAATGACGTTGAGTTAATAGAGGACCATGCTTAACTAGATGATTCAATCCATGAATCCTATTAGTTTTTGGTCTAAACATGTAAGAATATCTAAACAAACCTTCAGTTATAGGAGATTTTATAGGATCCATTACTTCTTGCTATCCTATACTACTTCACTTAGATCAAAGCCTAGATTTACAATAACGAATTCACTAATCATAGAATTTTTTTCTTTAGATAAATTAAAGGAACATCCCCTTAACTTTACTCTGATTTTAGTTACATTCTTTCAACTTTAAAAGTATCAAATTAACCTTTCAAATTTTTGAGATGCTGCAAAATGATTCTACCATTCATTTATCAACAAACGATGTTAGTTTGTCATTTCAATAGATGAAAATACCCTTCGCTCATATAAAAATGATCGTTGGCAAGGAGGGGATCGAGATGAATGCTTCATGGATAGGATTAGAGGAGACAAACGAGGAGAAAAAGGAGTGAGGAGGAAAAGAGGAGGGAGAATGAGGATTGCCGCATGAAAGGGATAGGGATGGAGGGAGATGTCATGGAGCAGGAGGACTCATATATAGGTGGGACAAAGAGGAGAAAGGGGTGAGGATGAAGGGAGGGGGAGAAGGATTGCCGATGAGAAGTAGTAAAGATGGAGAGAACTATTGTGGAGGGAGAGAGCTCACAGATGGGCTTGAAAAAGGAGATAGATAAGGAGAAAAGTTAGATGAGGAGGGGAAAAGAGGTCACCGGTTAGAAATGGACAGAGATGGATGGAGCCATCGTGGAGAGATGGCCTATAGCAGGATTGGAGGAGGAGAACGACAAGAAGAAGAAGGATGTGAGGAGGAAAGGGAGAAGAGGAAATGAGGAAAGGAGAGGAGGGACGTCAGCAACAAAGGAAAGAGGAGAGAGAAAATGAAGATATTGGTAGTTTACTAATTTTATAATATCATGTAATGATCACATAACATCATTCCTTTATCGGAGATGAAATACTAGAATTACCGTGTAACATCTCGAAAACTTGAATGATTAGTTAATACTTTTAAATTAAGAAGATATAAGTGAAATTAGATTAAAGTTAATGAGATATTTTATAATTTTTTTTAATTACTTAGATATTTAAGTGATAACAAACTTTACATATAATCAAGTTTCTGATCTCTTACCTAACTCGCAAAAGATAATAGTCATCTTGACTATTCAGACACTAATAGTACTTTATTCTAGTGATGTTAAACTTTTTTTGAGTTATAATAGCAGAGTCAGTAAATCAAAAGAAAGTCCGGGTCCTGTCCAGTTCAAACTTCCGTGTGAGACCTTCTATTTGATACGAGAACGGCCGTAATAAACGGTAGTGCTTAGACAACGGGCGATGATTGAACACCATATTTCAACATCAAAATTGCACCTTAGTAATATGCATCACCTACCAAAAAGCATCAGACAATGATCACATCCTTGCGTAGACTTGGCCCAAGTGTTCAAATGCCCGCCTCACTTCCAGTATAGACAAGGCCTACCAAGAATTAAAAAAGAATCCTCAACAAGCACCATTCAAAGAGATAAGTGGACCTTGGCAATTGATTGGATTACGTCAAGTCTCACCTACAATACCGAATAGAACTAGATATCATATTTACGTTAGCATAACCGGTCCAGAAAAGAGACCTGAGAACGACCCAATTGATCCTCTATGCCATCCACGAAGACCACTATCCTCACGGGGCCCATAAATTGGATATGCTTCCCTGATTTTGAGAAATTGGACCCATTGAATTGTTTCTCAAAGTAAAGTGACCTTTATCTTTTCTTTTTGAAAGCGTGCAAGGATAAGACCGTCACCAGCTTTGCCTGAGAAATCCAGGCTCATGTGAGGAGTGTGACGGGAGAACAAGTATCGTGATTAATAATTTCGAGGGGATTGGAGGACCACCCACTTGACTATTTTATACTCTACCATGCTTTATAGTTTATCTTATTCCCAGCACAGACTCCATGTGGCTTCACAGATGGGACAGGGTTTGGTCATCAATCGTCTTTGTATATGATGACAATGGGAAGACTTGGAATGCTCCGGAGCCCGCGTAATTCTGTTGGATTTCTCTGAAGTCGCGGAAGAAGGAAGACCAGACGGCAACGTCGGTTGCAGGGATTTTTATTTTTTTTTGGCACATATCCGACATTAGCCAAAGGGACAACTCCCAAGTCTCAAGGAGCATGAGGACTTACACTGAAATAGAAGTGTTGTTAAAATATTGATTATTTAATTGGTTTAGGTTTGTTTCCTTCAAAACTTAGGAGAGGGTTCACTTTTTCTCAAAATTTAATAAAATAAACTAAAAAGCAGATAAAAATCACGATGGCATCTAGAAAATAACAATACGCTAAGCAAAGCTTAGTTCAAGGGTCTCTGGGGGCTTATATTATAATTATACAAAACCATTTATAGGTTTTAATATTCTTTTGCATGGCCAATACCCAACCTCCTCTTGCTGTCTCACCTAATGTGGAATGTTATTGCTTAGGAAGGAGCTGTGTAGTAACACTGAACTCGGAATATCTAGAAGTTTTGTGCTCCCCATTTGGATGAGCATTTTCTCCCGCTTGCTTGTAAAGCATGTTTGATTGAATAATACATGTATTTGTGGAAGACCTTATCTTGGGTCACTAATTGTGGATTACGAGACCATTAGGTGCAGAAAGGCTGCATTCGCCTTTAACTACTATAGCATATGTCTTGAAAATCATTCTCGTAACCATATATTTAACCAGTTTTGCTTGATTCAACAAATTATAAATTGGATTTAGGATGACCAAGACCTAATTACGACCCCTAATTATCCTATTGTCATGTCCAGCCATAAGATTGTGATCAACTAAGTTTTCCTATCTTATAAATATGTTATGTGGCATTAGGTTGGCCTGCTCCTTATTACTTAAGGTGGTGCAAAAGTTGGTCCGACGTGCAACCTCTTCTTGCCATCTCACCTAAAATGGAATGTTTATTGCTGAGAATGGTGTTGTGCAGTGCGTGAAGCTAGCAGTGGACACCTTATCCTTATGACACTAAACTTGGACTATCTAGAAGTTTTGTGCTCCTCGTTTGGATGAGCATTTTCTCCTACTCGCTGGTAAAACATGTTTAATTGAATAAACATACGTATTTATGGAAGACCTTATCTTAGGTCACTAATTATGGATTAGGAGACCATTAGGCGTAGAAAGGCTACATTCATGTTTAACTACTATAGCATATCTCTTGAAAATCATTCTTGTAACCATTTAACCAGTTTTGCTTGATCAACCCATTATAAGTTGGATTAAGTTACCTGTTCAATAAAGAGTTAGATTCATGTTCGAACTTTTGATTCGCTTAATAAACAAGATAGATTTAGGATGACAAAGACCTATTTACCACCCTAATCATCCTATTGGCATGTCCAGCCATAAGATTGTGATCAACTAAGCAAGTTTTTTTCTTATCTTACAAATATATTATATGGTATTAGGTTGGCGTGCTCCTTATTACTTAACGTAGTGCAAAAGTTGGTCTGCTTACAAAGTTTTAGCCGTAGTCCTTGGAAACTATTCAAAAATTATACTAAAATTGCTAATACTTGCACACAAAAATTAAGAATATATCAAACAAGTATAAAATTAATTAATGTAAGAAAATTAGAGAGATGTCCCAGGAATGAGGAGTGTAAGAACACTGCTCTAAGAATGAATATGGCCTCCACAAGTATAGGAATCCTGTAAGATTGTTCCTAAGGTAAATGTGCCCGACTTAGTTCGAAGACTCTTATCATAAGCACTATTGCATATAGGTCTGACCTGGAAAACTCCTTAACTAGAAAGAAAGGTGAATGGGAAAAAATAGGAAAAGAAAAGATTCAATGGACAAGAAAGAAGCTCTTCGGAAGAGAAGAAGTCTCTCGAAAAGAGAATAGCTACTCGCACAAGGCTTGATTTGCCTTGTGTTTGAGACATTGAGCCTGAAAACTTTATAAAGCTCGGTTTAGGTAACTCTAGAGGCCTATCATTATAAGGTCATAATAGCCGTGTCAATTAAAGGTAATAGCCTATAATGGGTTGACAATACGTGTGCAAGGCCCTATGATGTCACGATGTACAAGTTGTAAAGAGAATTAGATAAGGCACTAAGAATTATATGACAATAATAAAGTTTATTCCTGAGGGGTTTTAATTTGAGTATTTGGAAACGATGTTTCTTGGTGAGTGGTTTAAAAGATATTTTGAGAACTTGATAGAGTCAAATTTAGGATGGGGTTGTTCAATGGTAGAAATCAACCCAAGAAGCCAGTATCTCACTTTGTATTTGCATATTTCGAAAAAAAGTTCAAGTTTGATAGCATTATGATCATCAAAAAAGCCATTTATGAAATGTGGGTTGATTAAATTAATGAGAGTAAAGAGTGAATAAATTAAATGAATGAATAAAGAGTGAATAAATATAATGAATGCATTAATTAGTGAGCATGGGATTAAATAGTAACAATAATACTGAATAAATAGTGAACTAGATAATTGTATTAAATGAGAGTAATTATTCTAATACAGGATAATAATTATATGCTTAAATATACTTTAATGCGTAGGTTTCAAAAAACTTAAAAAGTAATTAAACAAAGTATTGATACATTTCTAAATATACCAAAAAAAAAAAGCTCTACAGCATGTTTCAAGATGAAGAAAAGAATTTTGATACCTCAACTAATAAAATTAGACTTTTCCATAATTTTCAGAATAGTTGAAATGACTGGTTTAATTAAAAACAATTCTAGAAATTTTTGCACTATTATTTGCGTAGTTAAATAAGAATTTTGTCTTAAGGATGAATTTTAGAGCAATAGATTTTAAGGGTTATATTTGAAAAAATGGATTACAGTTTTCTGAACAAATTTTGAAAGAGCAAGTTTAGTGGATTTTGGTTTTTTAAAAAATATTCATACAAGATACAAATGACTTTTAAATTAAAAACTAATTTGAGCACTCCTCTATATAAATTAGTTAACAGGCTCAACTATAAAAACATTTCATAACAAATTTTACATCAAAATTAATACCATATCTTTAGAGCATACAAATACTAGCAATCAGTAAGAAATATCCAAATTCATTCTTAGATCGCTGGATACTATTTTGGAAGTTATGCTAAAATTGCTAGTAATAGCATTAAAAATAAATAGGTCAAATAATTATAAAATTTAATATAAGAAAGCTGTAGAGATGGGCTTGGAACAAGATGTGCAAGAACACTGCATTGAGAATGGATTTTGCCCTATCATATAGATATTTAGTAAAATCTTCTCTAAAGAGTAATGAACCCAGCTCGATTCAAAGCCTTCTATGTTGAGTGCTAGAACAAATCCGACTCAGCCCAAAGTCTTCTATCACAAACATAATCTATGGATGTCCGACTAAAAGGACTCTTTCAATTTGTGAAGAAAGGAGGGAGAGTAGGTCAAAGAATAGAAAGAGAGGAGATTTGAGAGAGGAGAAATCTCTAGGTGGAAGAGAATACTTGCATAAGGTTCGAAATGTCTTATGATCGTGGAGCTTTTATATAGGCTCCATCCACATAGCCCTTGGAGAGGTCTCTGATGACTTTAATGACTATGTTAATACCTTAATGATACACTTGCATTGAAAGCTCATAAAGATGATGACAACATACATGATGTACCACGCAGTATTAAAAGGAGGGTTTAAAAATTAAAACTTCTAAAAATCAAAGTCGAGGCCCAACGTGGAAGTGTCCCATCAATCAGCAACTAAGTTGGAACGGGATGCTGACAGACCTTTAACCAATAAACCTATCTATCCTATTTAAAGAAGCTAAAAATGTTCCTTTATTATTTGGTGAATGAATTTAAAATTTTTTGCTCTCAAATATCAATTCAGCTCACATGTGGAATATGCTCCCTTCTATAATGTTGGTGGATTATATTTTTCTATATTTGCTATTTCTCCAGAGTATATGTTTGGACCACATGCACCCATGCTTTCTCCCAGTGTTTTATCATATTGCTTTTCAGAATTGACGCTAGCAATAGCACAAGAAAATTGGAGGAAAAAGGTGGTTAAGAAGACTCATAGAAAAGAGAATAATAACCAGGATTTTCTCCTTTTATTTTTATTTTGGTTTTCAATTTTTACCGGCTTATGAAAATTTGAACTCTAGACTCATAGAATATAGACTTCATGCATTTTTATCTTTCCCCTCATGTATGAATTCTAGTTGTTAAGAAAAAAATTATATATTATTATGCCCTCTAGCTACAACTGTTCAAAGTGTAATAGATATATGTTAGGATGATTTATTATGAAATAATTTCCGGTTCTTTTACTAATGAACTCATCAGATTTTAATTCTTTAGAAACTTTAGTTTATCTCTTTTAAAATAATTTATATCAATGAGCACATCAGTTAAGATATCGTTAGACATCTAAGATAAATGAAAATATGTGAAACATTTTTCAATTCCCATCGATATATTAATATTCGATTATACAAAGTTGACCATTCCACAAATTCTAATTTTTGAGAATTATACATAAATTATTTGTATCAAAACAAGGATTATACTTAAATTATTGGGAAAAGAATTGTTATTATAATAATTTATAAATTATTTTGAAGTTTGAAAACCGTAAAGACTATGATGTTCATCGCATGCAAAACGCATGATTTCTTTCCAAAAATTCCTTCACAGTTTTCTAGTTCATGTATAATTTTTTAATCCCTACTATCATAACCAAACTCTTTAAAGCATTGTTGATACTTAGACAAATAATAAAAGCTGAAAGCATCCGTTGTTATCCATCTCCTTGGTGTAATAGTGTGTGTATGTTTTTTGAATAAATAAATAAATGATCAAAATAGCTGGTATTTAAGACTGAATTTTCTCTCTTACATTTATAGCATCTGACAAGACCTACTTACTATTAAATTTAAACACCATACAGACCCTTCCACTTTAGCAACCATCGATTTTATTTTTGAGAAATTACTAACGATAGAATTAGATTTAAAAATCTAGCAATTTCATTGGTGAAATGTGATATTAGAAATGAGGCCATTGCACTTACCTTTTCTAATACTACAGGAACTCTTCCGAGTGTAGCTCCATGTACAAGGCACCTGTTGTTATTTCCAAATATTCCACCATCATAATTACCCTCATATCTAGAAACAATATAACCTTTTAGTTTAATTCCTGCTTCAAAGAGGGGAGGTAAAACAACAATTCATCTCTCAAAACTGAGTTATGTACACAATTGCATAATTAATTGCTAAAGTCTTCTGTTACATGAGCACTCATGCGCAGGTATTGGATAGACTAACAATATTTATGCAAACGGGAAAAAGAAGGAAACCTACCAGGCTACCACACAACCATGTCTCTCAACCCTCTTCCATTCTCTTTCTCGCTCTCTCTTTGGCCCATGTCTACCAGTGGCATATATTTTTTGCAAAATAAATTTGCCCATCTAATTTTATATTATATTGTTTGGTAGGGAAAGGGTCTATCAACCAGGCAAAATTGGGGTTGTGAAAGGTGGTTTTAGAGCAAGAAAATGCAAAAAATTTACCATGGTCTTGGGCCATCCTCCAGGCCTCATATTTGTCTGGTTTGGGCTTCACTGGGCGGTCGTATCTGAGTTTAGATATGCTTGGCCCAGATCCAGCCTATTAACATCCATGCAACAAATTTTTATAGTTAACTCAACTTAGATCTTGTCCATATGTTCGCTTAGAGATCACTCTTTGTTAGAATAAAAATTCGTTGAGGGAGATGTAAGGTAACAGTTAATTTGATTAAGGAGGCCTGTGAAGACTGAAGCTTTGTCACATGATTATATCCTATGTGACAGCTTCACACTTGTTTTCAGAACCAGGATGGGTGAAATCTCTGTTAGTTCACCTAATTTGAGTCTCCATTTTCTGTTGATAAGTATTTGCTTGAACTGCATTTACTCCCAAGGTTATAAACTAATAAATTTGATAGCATGGCACCTAAAGAATTTTACAGTATCATCAGGATTATCATCTCAGCACCAAGATCATTCTAATTGTTATATTGACACAAACGAAAAGCACTAATGCATCTCATATATTAAATCATAAACACTAGTTAAACTCATCAGGTGCTTTCAGTAAAAATTTAAAACAATCATATTATTTTCAAAAGCTCTAACATTATATCCCTGCTGCTAAGCTTCCCTGAATCCATTTATGGTTGGCTCGTATAAAGCCAACATTGCCTAGCCTGAATCCTGTGTGGGCTCTCTTCCCTTCTAGGTGATACAGACCTGGGAGTATCAGGCCCGGCCCAGCCTGATGTTTTTAGTTAAAAAAAGTGCAGGTTGGAACTTGGGCGGGCCGACAGGCCCGATGCAGGAGGAATACACAAACAGGCCTTAGTACAGCTGCATCTTATTGAAGTGTGAAGAATGACTAGTTCAATACAAAGGGAAGGTGAATGGTTAGCTTACATGCCAACACTGAAAAAGAACATACTGCATTAGTATCAACATTGTGAACATAATCTTCTCAATCCAAGCCAACAATAAAAAGGAAGAATCACAATCTTTAGTTTCAACAACAGACCTAATCCTTCATGAATTGGCACAAGTATCATCAATCACCTCACATTCCCTGCTTGAGAACAAGTCCTTGCATAGCTCTCCATAGAACCTAGAAACCAATTCAACAAAGACGGAGACTTCAGATTATTCCAACAATAGAGGAGTTCCTCGACATCCATCAAATCCCTCACATTCCTTCCTCCACAATCATCTCCACCAAATAATTCTTGAAGCTCCGACAAGCCTCCTCTACCTCATTAGGTCCCTCCTCGATGTCGGCCCTTCGAAGCCTCGCCATCTTGATATAAGCCGGCGTTATTGGTGATGGGCAGGGTGCTCGAACCCTTTCAGTCATGCTCCTTAGCTCACCAACCTTATCAATGACTTTAGACCGCCTCGATGGCCAGAGCATCCACCGGAGCATTCAAATTCTCCTCCTACAATTGCTCTTCTTGCTGCCAATCTTGCGAAGGAACCGGAACCTAGAGGCTCTTATGGAGATGGGTCTTTTATAGAGCATGAGGAGCTTTTTGCATGGCTTGGAGAGCTTTGCGTTGAAGGAAGCTAAGGTTGGCATCTTGGAATGATTGGGGAGTGCGGTGGAAGGAAGTGAAAGGGATGCTTGCTTTGAGACTTTTGTCTCTTTTCTCTCTTCTTTCTTTTGGGGAAGGAGCTTTGGATCAAATGATGGTTAGTTAGGATTTTGAGCAATGGAGTTTGTTAAAGCAATGAAGTTGAGATAAAGAGTTCTTATAGACAAACAAATTAAAGAGGCAAAAGGTTTGGTGGTTGATGGTTGGTGGCCTTCACGTCCCGTCCTGAGGGATAGTGGATGGTCATGAATGATTCTTAGCTAAAGAATGATTAGTTTTACACGGCTAGCTAAGATATGGGCGGTGCCATGTAGCGTTCAGGCCCAGAGCTTGTTCAGGTTTGACCTACCGGCTGGCCAAGGCAACGTATGGGACCAACAGCACGGGTGTAATGGCATGGACCCAATTGTGACACGCATCAAACTTTGCAATTGAAATATGCTGTGGATGATGCTTTCTTTATCATACCCCTTAGTCCAAAGGATGATGTTGTTCATTACGTACCATGGGTAAAACAGGAATCTTAAGCTCTTTTGTCCATTGTACTTGTTTGAAAATTAGTTTTTTAATAACATACATATATCCTTGCAAATATAAGTTGTTTCCCTCTGAAAAATGACTGTTTATATGTATACTCTCAAATCATTCTACTTTTTGAAACAATATGTACTTCCTTCCTCTTCATTCGAATTTTTTTGACTGATAATATTTAAAATAAGTATTTTAAGCATAAATGTCTTTATTATTTCTTATATTAATATCCTGGAAAAATTATCGATCTTTATAATATGAGTTTAATATTAAATTGGTTAGTGGTATTAATGCAAAAATGTAATAGTGCCGTTCTATATTAAAATAATTTATTGATTCCATCTATTAGAAATCAAATCGAAGGGTATTGTTGCAAAACAAAATGATTTGATTTCTAATATACATATATATTGTCGGGGTAAAACATCGTTGCTTATCCCACAAACATTTATTTCGTTTCCATACCAACTATACAATTTAACGAATTGAGTTGACTTAGATTAAACCGACGAAATAAGACTAAATCTATATGTAGCCGACTAAGTTCGATACGCTATTAAGATTTGACTGATGATTTTTCGATGTTTTGCTAACTATTTCGATCTCAAAAATTAGAGATCGAGTGATAGTTATGCGGCATATGTATTAACTATCCGCAGTCATGAGACATAATAATTATCCACAAATGATCTGGTACTCGGTTTTAATGACGGTTAATGAGATAACCGTCCAATAAATGTCATGATTCCTACGTCTCGAATTCTAGGGTAGGAGTTATATAGTTATGGCATTCTCCATTCTATATAAAGTGGTAAGCAGGAAGACTTGATAAGTTTCCTAATCATAAATTTTGGCCCTCGCGCTTTAGCCCTTTCAACTGTTTTTTTTTACGATTAATTTAAATATCTGGGAGTCTCTTACCAGATAATTTTCGACGGACAAATTTTATCTTGCAAGTTTCCTACCATCAAATAGTCAGATGCAATATTTCAACTCGCAGCCCACCGATTCACACACACACACACACACACACACACACACACACACATATATATATATATATATATATATATATATAT
>KE504655.1:1060052-1073995 GCA_000441515.1 Elaeis oleifera | reverse complement strand
ATATATATATATATTATTTTTTATAAATGACGAAGTCGTATTGACTTGTTATTCTTAGGCTTTGAAACATACCAAACAAATTAATGGACATAGTGCCGTATCCAAATCAACAACTTTTTAACATTACCAAGTCCAAGATCTGTTAACCTTGTTTGCAAGGTGAGAACATTAGTTTCAATATGGTGGACTAGCTTTCATCCAAGAGGAAGATACACACACACACACACACACACACCCCTCTGACCAGGTATTGGTTCATAGCATCTGTCCAATCTTATCCATATGAGTCAATACCGGTATTACAAGTTGCTTGTGGAAAATGTTCATGCCCTCCATACTATATCATATATGTATGAAGAGCACACTTGCATACTGTCTGCAACCAAGGTTATCTATTATCTACTTACGTTTAATTTGCACAATCATATAATTAATCATGGCTTTAGCTTTCAAGGCAACATGACATGATACATATCTTCTTATCTTCATGTTCCAGTTCTTCCAACATGCTTTCGTTCTAAGTTGGTTGCACACCTAATTTTGCCTATGCATGGATCTTTGGAGTTCTTTTCTCGGAACTAATATTGGGTGTTTGGTCTTTAGGAAACAAGAAATAATGATCGAGGTATGGAGCTCTCAATAGTTAGGAATACCAGTTTGTTATATCCAAATATACAGTAGAGTTGGTTGTCTCGTATCATTTGGAAAATCAACAGGTGGGCCCAATGATAATGATCTCAATATTTGAATAGCATGAAACCTTGTTCTTTGTTCAAGGTTTGGCTAAAACCATATAAAAGGTGATGTCATGCAATAAGTTAAAGTCCAAGAAGAAATTCGGAAATATATATAGGTCATTGGTAAAACATTCTCCATTAAAGAAGAACTAATGCATCTTATTTTCTTAAAAATCATGTATATTATTTCGAAATCGTTAGTGATCCTTTTCACCGGGGCATGATCACACCGCCCTACCAAGTCACCTAAATCAATACCCTTAGGATTCCGGGGCTTCATCTAATTTAAAATTTTCTTCTGTTAATTAATCACCAAGTGTATCCATAGAAGAGAGAAGAAGCTTGCTGAGGTGGAACTATCATTAAATTTTATCACATATACCACTAGACTTGGCTCATAAGACAAAACGTGCTCACCACGGCGTCCATGAACCATGATGGCTCGAAAACCAAGCCCAATTTCTCGCCCATGCGTGTCAAAGACGCAAATAGCATGCTAGTGCTTTGATTTCCGGGTACAGCGGGGCGACGAATTTCCCCTCCCGGCGTCGTCGGGCAATTAAAATAGTCCCAAGTCAAACCACCAAAGCCGCCTGGTCCCCTTGCTGAGGTGGAAATATCATAAAATTTTCAACACAGTCCTAGACTCTTTCCCATAAGCTAAAACGTGCTCACCAAGACTTCCATGGTGGCTCCAAAATAAGCTCAATTTCTTCCTATTGCGGGTCAGCAAACGAGTGCTTCGACTCTACCACACACACAAGAGAGAGAGAGAGAGAGAGAGAGAAAGAAGAAAGAAAGAGGAAAAAAGAGAAGAAAGGGCGAGTGCTTTGATGTCCTGGTACAGCGAGCCGACGACATTCCCTCCCGGCGTCGTCGGACATTTAAAAAAACTCCAAGTCAAACCACCAAAGCCGCCTGGGCCCAGCCCTTTTCTTTCTCTCCAAGACTCGGGCAACCAAAGATAGCCTTGGATTGTGGGAGTTGGTGGAATACTGGTTTGCTTACCCAAAAACAAAAAAAGAGAAAAAGAAAAGAAAGAAATACTGGTTTATTCCAGTATCTCACATTACTTTAAGCACAACATGCCACTTGGCATATCCCCAGAGGGCCATGTAAGTGACTTAGAAACTTGTACAATATAATAATCCTTGTAAAGATCTCGGTTCTCCACTTCTTGGGCGGTCCCCATGACCTAAGCGCAACGACCTTAAGAGGTGGCTTGCGGAACGGCTCACCATGCAGCATTTATTTTCTTTGAATCTGAGCTGTGTGACCTTCCAATTCATCTACACCCATTTGTGGAACAAAAAATTATTGCCTGGGGGTGGTCTAGGTAGACCATCCAGATCCCACGGTGGATAACACGCCACATCAACCCTTGTATTTCACGAATTCCCGATTGCGCGTTATCCACCGTGCACGGATCCCAGATGTGCGATGGTCTAGCTGGGCGTGGTCCGGGCAATAATTCCACGGTGTCGTGCGAGCTTCTCTCACACAACAAAGCACCGGCGTTAAACGTGTTAAAAGTCAAACGCCGCGCTTTCCGGGTCTCTTCCCAATATTTCAAAGTTTAGGTTTCAACGTAACTACAACTTTCAACACCTCATCCCACCTTAAACCACCACCCAACCCTCCACCTCCTCCTTGTACAATTTCTCCTCTCTCTTCATCCTAGCATTCGTAAGCCTTTAATTCCCTGAATACTCCTCTAGCTCTCCAACAATGGCTGTGCAACACCAGGGTCACTATATGATCCCCTTATTCTTCTTCCTTCTAATTCTCTTCCAACAATCCACTGCAAGGCCTATTATGGATGGTTTGCCGGCTCGGAAAGAAGGCATCTTTGCTCCACCAATGGAGAGGCCGTTTGGGCATAATCCTCCACGAGTCAGTCCATCCGACATGGCATCAAAGGTGATCACCGAGAGCTCGAGATCAAAGCAGAAGCTCCTGGAGAGGTATGGGCCACTGTTCTTCAACGTTCTTCCTAGAGGAAGTACTGTACCCCCATCCGGTCCGAGTGGGGAACCGACGAGATTAAGAATTAAGTGGAAGACTCTTGAGTAGCTCTTGGATATGTATTTATCTAGGATTATTTCCATATATAGCGCACACACATATACATTTCATTTCTTCTTTCTTTGTTTTCCTCTCAGAACATGTAAATTTTAGGATTAGGAGGGGTTTGGATACGCTGTTCTTATGATAAATTTTGGCATTTTTTTGGCATGCTTGTATTTGATTTATTCAAGGAGTATAAAGTTGTCATAAAATTTGAGACTCATGGATAAATTTCTATTGCTAATGGTTAATTTTAGTACCTTTTTGGAAGTTGAGTGGTATAACGGAAGTTATAATTCGAGATTTCGATTGGTGGAGCAAAATTTAGTGCTGGGTTATTCTGGGAACAAATTGTAAACGAATAAAGAGCAGTTGCTTGCTTGGATGGGAAGAAGATGAAGGAGAGGTTTGAATTCCGAATCAATTCTTCGACGCTTGGGGTCCCACTCGTTCGTGGGTTAGGTGGAATCAGGAGGCAGTCCTGGCGGGTTCCCGAATGGCAGCTTCCGTGCGGGCTCGGGTCCGCCGTTCATCGTGCCGCTCAAGCGGAGGCTACATGACCCTCGGTCTATTTCCACGTGGAACCATCGATCAAACACGTTTCACGTGGAACGCTCGATCAGAACGCGCGGTCATAAAAGTTCATACAAAAAGTCTCAAATTCCGCCTTTTTTTAATAATAATGTTATGTAAATCTTGAGTTTACTAAAGATTAAAAGAGATTTTTTTCCGGGACGGTAACGTGGGTGAGTGCCAAGCCACAAGCATACAACCCATTACAACAATAGGCCGGGGTTCTATCTCTCGCACGAAAGAGGGATTCACCCGTTGGATCATCCATATCATGCTGTGAGATCTGTGCAGACGGATGAGTATGGGTTTGGAGTGCTTTGAGATCCTTCTTATGAATCCACCGTTGGATCATCCACCGGTCGCTTTGAGAGCCGCGCAGGCGGTTGAGTGACAAAGTTACGTGTGTTTTGAAAGTTGTGCTGTGGCGATCCAACGGTGGGATCGCGCGAGGGAAGGTGAATCCTCCTTTCCGCGAAAGCTACAGCCCCCTCACCTCGCACCACCGTCAACGCCTTCACCATTCCCCCCGCCTCAACGGGTCCACCATTGCCAAGATCATCATCTCCCATCTTTGAGCCCGAAACCTCCGCTTGCCATTTCTGAAACCCGATCTCGCTGGTGGACGATGACCAGAATTACGACAATGCCGCTCGATAGTGAAATATTTCGCTCTGCCATTTCCTTTGTAATACTTGCCGATTTCCTATTTTTTTTTTTTAGGAAATACTTGTCAATTTCTATCTCCAATTTTGTGCATTTGTTAATTATTTATATTTTAATACACAAAGGGAAGCTCCATATATATATTTCCTCCGTTTACCCTTAAAAAGATAGTACTTGCCATTTATCAATCGACGCCTTGGCGTTAAGAGCCCTCAATCTCGTGAGGAGCGAGGAAAACAATATTAGAATGGCAATTTTGAGGTGTATATTGATAAAAATATAATATACCCATTAAAGTCTGCTTATGCAGTGCCGGTATACGAAGAATGCTATGATGTATGCCAGTTGGAGATGTACTATATATTAGAAATATAATAATTAAATTCTGTATTATCTTAATTGAAAATTTATATTAATAAAATATAAGATCTTAATAATATAATAGGTATTATTAATGATCAATTTTTAAAAATTATAAGATTGGTTACAAATTAGAATGCAGGTATTAGAACCATTATTCGATAAAATGCAAATATCAAACTCTCTCTCTAATCCATCATTTTGCATGTTGATGCAAAGGAGAAGAGGAGGATTTTTTCGTATCTTCTATGATGGATAAGCTCATAAGCAAATCTTGAAGGAGAAAGCGGTGGATTAGATGGAAATGATATTAGATTTCTAAAACATCTCTCATGGGTTGGTAGCCATAATGGTGGCTTATGTCAAGATGGTGGTGGTAAAAAGATATAGAAGAAAAGTTTGGTAGCCACCAAAATCTTTTTCTCGTGATCCAAGATTTTTTGTGGTATGCTTGTGCAGTGTTTAAGAGCTGTCATTAACAAATAGACGGTTATTAACTAAGACATGTTGTGTGCAGCATATAAAATTATCTTTTTAATGGCCGCCTATTTTTGGTGGTGGTTATTAAATCCTACATAGTACTCTATGGTGCAAACTAAACATTAACGAGAATCCATACTTCTTATATATATACATACATATATAAAAGAATATATAAAGGAAAACTTAAAGAATATAAAAATGCCAACCATCCTGCCATTTTATCTACTATACTTTGAATATTTATAAATATATATGTATGCATGCATGCACATTCTTGGGGTATGGAAGGTGTGTAGACCTTTTTTTAGATGATATAGTCCAGCGGCCTCACCAGAGAATTTTTATCCTATATCCGTACCGGCCCTTTCATTCTTTTTTAATCTCTGAATTATTCTTTTCCAACCACCCATCCCTAACTTGTTATTCACCTTATGACACAACATATCTCCCAACTTCTTTTTTACATTAATGTAGAAAGAGCATCTTTCAACCTTCTCTTGCATTCATTTGCATATGTCCCACAACTTATCTAATCGAGTGAGAGGAAGTACATCGTTATTATGTGAAGCCAAGCTTTGGTTGTCTATATCATGCCCGGAGGTGCTAATTAACATGCACGTTTACTGATTAGATCTTTATTATCTCACACCAGCCAATGTTACCAGCTGCCCACTGCCATGCTACGTCCTAACAAAGTGTACTGCCATCATCATGAGTAATTCCAACGAGAAATGACGAGTGATCGATGCCAAGTCATAAGCAAATCACCAACTTTACTGTGATCTTCATATTTTCGGGATATATTTTCATATTTTATTAAGTACGGGTTTAAGAGTTATAATCAGTTAATCAGATGAGTTCCTGCAACAAGAAGGTAATTAATTGATGTTCTTTGGAATCTCCAACGAGGCAAGAGGCCGTCCCAGTTATTAATAACAAACCCCATCAATGGACACAGAATTTGTCTTGACATCCATAACTAGGCATGCACACTCAATGCGCCAGCCAATTTTGGGTGTTGGGTTGACTCAACCTGAAGATGAAATGGATCTCTACGATAACTCGATTTAAGGAGACATTGCCCGGGGTTACTTCGTCGCAGGAGGGGACGAAGCCATTTAAACAAGTTGGCCCACTAAACGGTCCCTGAGTTGAGGCAAAAACGTCTATGCCCAGGTTCGGAATTATGTCACACTGTCAGAGCCATTAACACGGAAGAACTACTTTTGTGCTCGTATCTGGGCCTCCGAATGGCCCCAGGCCCAAGAAGTCGAAACGGTTCACACAGAGATAGAGGGAGAGCGTCCCAGGACCGGTGTTGCGTTGGATAGGAATGCACTCGGTCTTACAAACATCGGCACCCACGCAAGGAGGATTGGATTTTATTTTATTTTTTCCTTTTGGTGCTTAATATTTGAATACAGTTTGCAATATATGGATCCAGATTTTGTCCGATAATTTGTCTTGAATAATCAGTTTTGGTTGCTATTGTAACTGCAATTATTCTTAATGTGGGACAAAGATAACTTTGCACATTCCTGGTAGTCATGTTATTTTGGAAGCTTGCATCAAGCTTTGCAGTAGTATTTACGATGCCTCTATTAGCTACTTACTAAGGAGCAATTTTGATAATTTGGCCAATTCTTGTCCCGTAACTAAGCATTATAGTGCTTTGTGATCTACAAATCTTGAGTCACTTGAATTCCAAATGATTAGAATGGATTACTCACGTGAAGAATAAGCTATTATATTAATGACATAAATTAACGGATGAAAGAAAAATAATAATAAACATATCATAAGGCCGGTGGATATAAAAATAGATCGGGGCGAAAAAGATGAAGCTTAGAGTTGCTCAGGAAAAAAATCAAGTTAAAAAGAGTTCAATTTTAAAAAATAAAGTTACAAATATTCTGTTGGAGGGGAACAAGTTCAAAGATTGATGAATGAAAATATAAACATAAAAATATAATACAAATGAAAATGCTTCTAAAGAGTAACCATACATACGCTACCCATTTGGATCCTTCGGTTGGATCGAAATGTTGGAATTCAAATGTGGAATCATCCACGATCCAGAGCAGTTACCATGTTACCCACGTTTGTTGAAATTCAAATGTGGAATCATTCACGATCCGGAGCAGTTACCCATGTTACCCACGTTACCCACGTTTGACTTAAGTGGTTCATTTCTGCTCCAAGTTGTTATTGGCCATCACCCATAATGTTAATCACGTTTGATGGAGACGTGGTTCTTCAAGTATAAAATGGAGGGTCCCAACTTATTTTTCATCTGGTCACACACCATCTAGTGAGAAATCTCAAAGCTTGGAAGTACTCCCATACAAATAAACTATTTCTTGTAATTTAAGGTTCTGCCGTTTGGTACGTAATTGGGATTAAGCAGAAAAGGTACATATTGCAACAATATTTCACAAGCCATATCAATTTGCAGCTATCAATGATGGAGGTATTTATAATCCAATTATGTTTCGATATTTTATACTTCTTTTACATCATTGGATGTTGTTTGTAGAGAGTTCCATATATTCTATTTCATTCCATAGCTATATTTACTGTTCTAATGATCTTTCACGAAAACCACCAATAAATGGCTCAATTGGATTCTTTAATTAGATCTTCTATCCACCCAAAATGCCAACTAATTTTTGGCGGTCGACTTGGAGATTCGCGATCCATCCATCAGCTAGGGCTAATCTTGAGTTGGACTAGATTTAAAATGCGTAGAGTCATGACCGACTGAATGAGCGTGTGCACCAGCTCATAACTGGTTACAATGCATGGCTAAAGTGAAGCGCAATGAGAGAAGACACATGCTCGTGGTCCCCTGCCAACATGCAGAGTGATCAGTTTTTGAGCCAGCGATAGAGGTCTAATCCGCACGCTTTGGCTGCAAAGCTGAAGCCTTTCAAGAAAATTTTAAAAAGACTACTGAGAAGAGTCCAGTTCTCTGCAAAAGGGGTACACCAGCTTCAAATTTTGTAGGCAGTGGAAAGAGTGGTGGACGCTGAACCACTCTCATTATTTCAGTTGTGATATATCTTCTAACTTAGGGTTTGGTGCAACTTTTGAAAGGTCTCCCACTTCATAATACCGTACCTGAGAAAAGTAGCCTATGCCTTCTCTTACTATTGGAAGCCTAGTGCGTAGGATGGGCCTCTATTTTCTCACATTCCACACTTTCTTTTGGTCACCTGCCATGCTAAGGGTTTGGTGCTTCTAGGAGTGGGGAGTGGGGACGCCAGCATGTTGATCATGGATACGTGACAATTTTGACAGGCTTCGTTTTTACAAAAAAAAAAAAAAATCTTCTTAGCTTGAAAGTATCCAATAAAATATATTAGCTCCACAGAAACTGAGAGTATAATACCCTTGAAAGATTGGTCTCCAAAGCTTGATGCCAAGACGCCTGAACAAGGGTGCAAGTGGGTTGCATAGACCTTGGGTAGGTCGAAACCCAATTCGAATCCGACCTCTACTTGAAATTGAGAATCTGGGTCAAGCATGCTTTCCAATTAAGGATCGAACTTTCGAGTAACGATTTTATAAAGTTGCACCTAATCCAACCAAACCCATGCAAAAATTAGCTAAAACTTCACAGTCCAGCCTCATAGTTTTAGATCCAATGTGGACTCAGCTTTGTCTGCTTGCATCACTATTTTCAAGGATTCATTGGAAATCTACAGTGAGTTCGACAAATCCAGCCATTTTAGCACCATGTTGGGGACTACAGGATCATATGTGACTTTATGCACCACTAGTCTAACATCTGCATTTGATTTGGGATTGATAAATTTATTGATCTTTCCTCCAAAGATGCGCTTGGTTTGGAAAAAGCCCAACGGTGTATCCACCATAAAGGGAGCAGCTCAGAATCCTTCCAGAGTTTAACAGTTGAAAAGATATTGCATGATATCCATGTCAAATCTTAATCATTCATACATCAAACCTAACCTTCGCATGCATTTGTACATGCCTATGTTTGATGATAAAGTTGAGACAACTTTTGTGTTATATATGTCTTTAGTTGGCATTTTGTCATTGGCCTGAGACTAAAACTACTTCATTAAAACTCCATGCTTTATTTCAAGAATAAAGTTTTTGTACCAAGACTATCGTCAGAAGGCTTCATTAGATGAGGCTAGTTACTCCTTTGGATCGTACCTCAAAGTTGGATCCGAGTTAAGAATCTTGTGCGGATAACTTCTTTCAGTACTTACATTTCTGTTCATATATGTATATAATATCCTAAAATGTAGAAAAAATATTTCATGTTTAGAGCTAGAGGAACCAGTACGGAAGCCATTGCCTAGGTCTTCCGAAGTCCATGGAGGCTAACGGATAAGTTAATTAATGAAATAAATTACATACGTTTGGTTTATTAACCAGCTGCAGGAATGCTAGCAGAACAGTAAACGCAATTCTATTGGCTTTACAATTTTATTACAGCACAGTACAATTCAGTGGAGGAGAAACAGAAAGTCTATCTCAGATTGGCCCAGTCTATAAGGTTAAGCACCTTCTTGAGATTGCTAACCTTGCAATATTACTTCAAAAAAATCTTAGCTATTGCTTATCAGAAGCATATCCTTGTATTGAATGTAGTGTATGATATCACCTCTCTTAGGTTTCAGGCTATAGGCGGGATTATATTATCCTTATCAGTGATGAGGAAGTTCACATAAGACCGACGATAGATATCATTATTTAGGACTTCTGATGCTCTGATGCAAGTAAAATAAGAAAAGCAATGGATCTTTGTATCCAACTTCAATTTAATAACCAGATGGCCACCCATCAATTAACCACTCTATTGACTTCATGTGTCCTAGAGCTATTCCACAAATACCATGGTTGGGTACTCAAGCAGTCTCTAATTGTCTATGAGCTTACAGGAACAAGGCTTCCAAGGGACAAAGGATGATCTACTCTGAAATTGGATTCGATAGTTAAGATCAATGAAACATATGCCTAGTTACCAGCATGGAATCGTACCTCTAATTTTCAGCAGCCAAAAATATTTGGTTGGTTGAAAGGCACTTCTCTATTTTGAAGGTTACAAGTTTTGATTGGAAAAGTTGGCTCTTCCACCATTATTTCCAATAATAAGATTGATGTTCACTTCCCACTCCAAGATCTTCATACTTAAGACCTGATTATTATCTGTAGTCACTAAGAATGTCCTTAAAAGTAATAATAAATGATGAACATAATTATAGCTTCATTAAACTCAAGGTATGCTATGATTTCGAAATAAATTATAACATGAAAGGTGCTTCACGGCACCACTCCATTACCTAATCCAGTCCCAATGGTGCTTGGAACCGTTGCTCTAAGTGGGGAACAATAGAGTGGTGCCTGGAAGCAGCATTCTTACAATATCCTCCCCGACAGGACCTTTAATTCTGTGATTAATTTTGGACTACAACCGGTCCTTTTCTGTAGCATGTCTGCAGGCCTAGGTGCACAATAATTAGGCTTGCGTAACTATTAACAACACACTAGCCAAGCTTTAACAATGTCGAAAAGAGGAGCTGATGTTATGGAACCCTCTGTTTCGTTCGATTCAGAAACCCTGGCCAACATCTCTGTGCCCTATATTTTATTCCTCCATTCTATCTTCTTTCCATTTTGACCCACCATTAGCTTAAAGACATAACATCAACATCTCTTCCCTCACTCCATCCCTCTCTTTCTTCTATTTATCCACCATCTCCCTCCATCCCTACCCCACATACAGCCTTTAAACAATATATTCTCCTTGATATGTGTATCTCGGTGAAGTAGAATTCACATTCTTCATGTGGCTCTGCAACTACTTCCCAAGAGAAAATAGGTAGGTCACACAAGCTAGCCTCTATAGCTTCTCTCTTGTTAGTGTAATTAGTGTAGTCTTCTTGTGAGAGAGGGAGAGAGTGGTTTTCTTCTTCTTCTAGAGACTTTGGTTCTCTTAGATGGGCAATCATAGGTTTAGGCTATCTAACATGTTGCCAAACTCCTGGTTCTACAAGCTCAAGGACATGGGAAGAGCTGGTAGAAGCCAAAGGATCAGAGAGTCCGTAAAGAGAAATCCTCCAAGCAGCACCAACAGAGCTACCACCACACCAAACCAACCCCACAACCCAACCAAGCCTACCTTCCCAACAGAGCCTCCTACTACTTCCCCAGCAGAGAAAGAATAGCAAGTCTCCCTCACTCCCCATCAACCAGAAGGCCTCAGACACCCATGTCCCGATAGACCCGCCAAGGAAATCCAAGCAAATAACCAGAAGTAGGCCCACAAAACCTTTTCCCAATCTGGTCTCCTCCTCCTCTGTTTCAGCCAGCTGCAATTGCCATGCCACCTTCAACTCTGCTTGCAAGCGTGAGTCTATTCTGGAGAGCTCACTTTATCGCCATGATGACTACGACGACGACGACAACGA
This sequence comes from Elaeis oleifera, assembly GCA_000441515.1. Classification (NCBI taxonomy): domain Eukaryota; kingdom Viridiplantae; phylum Streptophyta; class Magnoliopsida; order Arecales; family Arecaceae; genus Elaeis; species Elaeis oleifera. Next base: position 1,062,666 of record KE504655.1, on the reverse strand, counting down.
TGATGACCTCTGCAAGCCCATCGTTTCTGAGCAACTGGAATTCAACAGCTTGCAGGTTGCCTCCTCTGCTAGTGATATCATAAGCAACGTTGGCAGCAAGGGCTCTTTTGATCGGTTCGAAAGTTCTGAAGACATGCAATTCGTCTCAGATATCAAACTCCCACCAATTGTCACAAAACCGATGAAGAAAGAGGTCGACAAGACCGAAGTAGACTGGAAGAATGCAAGTGGAAAGCAGGGGAGCTGCCATCGTAGTTGTGATATGAAGGAGACCAGCAAAGCCCAGCAAGGCGATCAATTCAACGGATTAAGGTGCGTGCGAGCTCTCCAAGGCTTGGTAACAAGAAACTGCGGGCTCATCGGAGCCAGAAGACGGTAGGGTTGAAGGCAGCAATGCAACAGAGAAAGGGACTAATGGAGAGCATAGTGGTGGTGAAGTCGTCGTTGGACCCGCGAAGGGACTTCAGGGAGTCTATGGTGGAAATGATCATGGAGAACAATCTCCGGACATTAAAGGACTTAGAGGAGCTGCTGGCTTGCTACCTGTCGCTGAATTCAAAGGAGTATCATGATGTTATCATCGAGGTGTTCGAGCAAATCTGGTTTGATCTTACCGATATTATATTGTAAAGAAATGTGTGATTAGAGTTGGGGTTTGTCAGGATATCCTATACTGAATTATATTACGTTGACAATATTAAGCTTCCTATGTGATTTAGTTCATCTTCCTCTCAAGTCCCCTCTTGTTTCTTTCCAGGTTTCCTTTTCTCTTCAGCATTGCCTGTGGTAGGGGCTCGTGGAAGCTCCTTGCTGGTATCCTGTCTTCAAGTTCATTCTCCTTTGTGGTAGACGATAAGGCCCATGCTCTTCTCCCTTTGGTAGAAGAGCTAGACCCAAAGATGAGGGTCCTGTAGGCACTCATTTCTTCGGGTTGAGGTGTGGGGCTACACTTGGGTGGCTAACGCCTCTCTTTTCATTTATATATATATATATATAATTAAAAAAAAAAAACAAAGGGAAGAAGAAAGAAAATAAAGAAAGAAAGAAGAAAGAGGTGTGGGGCTACGCTTTCCTTTATGTGTTGTTGCGTACCTCAGAAGGTTCAACAGAAAGCCCTGTATAGGCTTGCTTGCAACTTGCTGGGGTCTTAATGGCTTGCAAATGAGGGGTCATGATCAATGCTCATTGCATTCGCATCCTTACAAACCGGATGTGGTCCAGTATTATGCCAAGTGGCCCTAATCTATGTGCAAAAGATTTTTTTTATAAACATCCACATGAGAACTTTGTTTCTCTGTACTTTTCAAACACAAGATTGGTATTCTCCTTTTATCTTTAGAGTGCGCATACCAGGTACCAGGCGTTTCCAATTAGTTTTACAATAACTCACAGAGGAAGGAACAGAAGCATGCGTGGGACAAGTTAAGCTGACAGCCTTGAAATGTTTTAAGCTGGTTTGTGTGGGATAAGTGCAGCATATTCTTTGCTTGATAAAAAAAGAACGTTGGATTTTCATAACTGCAATTAGTTTGATAAAATAGTACATTCAGTTCCAAAATGTCTTTGTGGTGCCAGACATAAGATGAAGGAGAGAGAGAGGGGAAGAAAAGGAGGAAAGAGATCAAGAGAGGAAGGAGGAGGAGGAGAAGGCAACTTAATATTCCATATTTCAAATCTTAATGATCAAATTGTATTCCCTTTAATATTATAATGAGTTTATATAGACAACCAAAAATCCCTATAAAAATTCGCATAGAAATAAATATCGAAGTCTTCATAAATTCTTGTTCTAGAGTTCATGGAAAAATAAAGTTCTCTGGTTGTTAAATAAAAAGAATTTTTTAATTTCTATAGTTATGACTAACAGAGGTGTATCTAAATTTCCCGTCAGACAATCTTCCATTATTTTTCTTAAAAAAGCATGGATCTCTTGTGAATTGAGATTGTCATCGCTCCAACCTATTCCGACCTAGGCCACCTAAGGTCCAAAAATATCATGAACAGACATTTCACCTTATCTCGAGAGATTTTTTTTCTTGAGGAGATTTCCTCGAGAATATGGGATACCATATACAGGACAAAGCCCTTTAGATCCCCACTGTCTATAGTCCCCCAAGGACCCCAAATGAGACACCCCATCTTCAATCTATTCCTTCACATTCTTTTCATCTTCCTATAGAATACAAATTGAAGAAAAAGCATTCACAAACTATCTAACACCCTGGCATGCAGAATAGAGGGAACAGCTTCAGGTACATATGCCCATCAGAATTTACAAGGAGAACCGAACAATAAGATGGAAACTAGGACGCTTTCAGAAGGATTAAAAGCTACAGTCCAAAGACCACGTGATTTTCTTCTTTCACTGTCAAACTCCGATGGCCATAAACCATCAAAGAAAGCTTTTACGGAACCTCCCCAGCTGAGGAAACCATGCACAAAAAGCTACTCCTTCCATGAATTTTGAGCAGCAGAGACACACAAGTTTTAGACCCTAAACAATAATTTCAAGAAGTCTATGTGGAACGGCATGCTATTTGAAGTACAACGACTGTATCGATCTAAGATTCATAACAAACACCAAAGAAAAAAAATAGAAAGAAAAAAAAAAGGA